>JAIUZE010017682.1:0-12344 GCA_022085475.1 Heliosperma pusillum | reverse complement strand
ATAGAGTTTGGATTACCGATTGTTAACTGATTCCCATGATTACGTGTTGATTAGGTTTTGAGTGTATCACGGCCATGTTTCTGAGAGGAACCTCTGAGCTAGCATACCAGCTTCCCTACCTCGAGTTATAGTTTATTATCGGTTTCACATGATAGCTTTCACATGCTAGGTTATTTGTTAGGTATCTGTTTCATAACATGAAAAGCATATTATATATGTTTAAGTTTTGTATTTTCCATTATACATTGCTTTTATGTTATTTATGTTTAATTAAACTCGACATTTCGTGGCTGGGAGAACTCGGAGTTACTCCCCACTGACTGTGGCTTCCGTGTTTATATTTAATGCGGTCGAACAGGTGGTGATGCATACTTTGGGTACATTGACGAGCTAGCGAGCGAAGTATTTACCTTGGACCTATATTCGGTTCTTAGATGTATATTATTATACACTCTTTTATTTCCGTATTTATACGGGAGATATGTCTCCCGTCTTGTAAAATTCTTATGTATAATATAAATTTTCTTTTGTAATGAACCTTTTTATTTATGACACCCTTCGTTATGTATTTAAATTATTTTTTTTCTTTCCGCAAATTTGAGGGTGTCACAGTCTTTTAGGTCGCACTTGCGATTGAAAAATATAAATAGAGTGTTTTCTCGATCTGGGAGAGTAAGTGTCTGACCGGAAAATCTACCAGAGATCTCTTCCGAGCGTGGCCACACATTTCCAGTCACTACTCCTCGAGTGGCCCGAAGATGTTAATACCCAACGTGGGTGGACAATTTCTGTTGACGCAACTTACACTGTATAATGCAGATCACCATTACCCAGAAGATGCTCATCAGCCTCATATCACGGCACGACCTAGGACAAAAACCAAGGTCAATCGGAAATTAAACTAACTCAGGTAAATGGTCGCTAGTCTAAAGAATAAATTCATAGGAATAATATAGAAATCCCTGCCACGACCAGGCTTCAATAATTTGATAAGGGATCTTATAAAGGTCACTGACCGAAAGAGTGTCATACAGTCTGCCTATGTAAACGATCAGTCAACTCCATGACCCCATGACCTCAACAATAGTGCGATCACTTAATTGTTGGAGTGAGTGTCCTCAACAATAGTGCGATCACTTAATTAAAACTCAATAATATAATTTTTATATTAGAATGCTTAATGTTTATGAAACATTTGAGATAAGTATGATTGGTTGATCATACTTACAATTAGTTGTAGATCATGTCAACCAAATATGAGATGACCCATTTTATATATATGTGATTATAAATTATTACTTAAAATGTTAAGTTTAATTTATTTGACATGAAATTGTATTTAAATTAGTTAAATACATAATTATATTATAAGATAACATGTCACATGTCACATGTCACATGTCAAATGTGTGACAAATCACAAATCACAAAATGTAAAATGGAGTCCATATTACACAATAAAACCGGTTGTGCCATTATAGGGTAGGGTTAGGTTTTAATTTTATTCTAATCAAGATTAAGCATCATGATTATAGCCTAAAACCTATAGCCACCTTAATGCATTGTTTAGATAAAAAGTGATGAGCATGCTCATTTGTCCCTATGCTTGGCCGGTCACATAGTGTTCCAATAAGAGGATGTTTTCCTCTTATTTTTTTTACAAAAATTATATCTCATATTATTCATACAACATCTCACTAGAAATCTCTAAATACTTAGAAACGTTAGAAGTTTCATAGAACTTGTATTTTGTGGATTGAACTCGACATTTCTAAGGTAGAAATTTCGAGTACCATACTTGTTTTAAGGGTGCTTAACTATTGTACTAGTAAATCAATTGTTTAGTGATTAAGGATAGTCTAGGTGCATCACCAAGGAGAGTTCCTATACTTGGAACTAGGAAGTTCATCCACATATCCTTAAGCTCAAGAACAAGTACAAGAAGGTGTCTTGTACTTGTGCCCGTACTCGAATAATACTCAATGTGAGGAACATTTTTCTTCTTCTATTTCAATTCAAATAGTTTGCATGTAACTAGATCTTGTACCTAATTAAAGAGTTAATTAGTATTACTTAAGAAATGTCTTAAGTGTAGGTATATGAACCTAACAGTGACATGTACACTTCCTCTTCTAGAATCCCATTGAAGAAGGCGATTTTGACATCCATTTGCCAAATTTCATAGTTATGAAAAGCGGCAACCGCTAAGTGAATCCTAATGGATCGAAGCATAGCGACTAGGGCGAAGGTTTCATCATAGTGTAAACAATGAACTTGAGTGAAGCCTTTCGCCACCAATATATCTTTGTAGACATTATTATGTCCATCTATGCGGATTTTGTTCTTGTAGATCCACTTGCACTGAAGAGGTCGTGCCATCTCAAGTAGGTCTACCAAGTCCCATACTTGATTTTCGCACATAGAATCCATCTCGGATCGCATGGCCTCGAGTCAATGCGTGGAGTCGAAACTAGAAACGACCAACTTGTAGGTGGTGGGTTCATCACTTTCAAAAAGTAACAAATCTCCATCTTCCTCGATGCATCCGAGGTAACGCTCAGGTTGATGAACAATTCTACTTGACCTTCTAGGGTCAACAACCGTTTCAGACGAGGAGGGAACGTTTTCCTCTACTTCTTTTTTGGTTTGTGGCTCTTGAACTTCCTCAAGTTCAAACTTTCTCCTACTCTGTCTATTAGAAACGATATCTTTTTCTAGAAAGATAGTATCACGAGAAACAAACACTTTGTCCTCGTGACGGTTGTAGGAGTAATAACCACGTGTTTCCTTAGGATACCCTACAAATAAACATTTGTTGGATCTGGGTGCGAGTTTGTCGTTAGACTTATCATGAATATACGCCTCACAACCCCAAATTCTCATAAATTACAAATAAGGAACCTTTCCTTTCCATATCTCATATGGAGTCGTGTCTGCCACTTTAGTCGGGCTACGATTTAGTGAAAAAGTTGCGGTTAAGATAACAAATACCGAAAACGAATCGGAAAGCTCTGTGAGACTCATCATTGACCGAACCTTATCTAATAAAGTTCGATTTCTCCTTTAGGACACACCATTTAGTCCGAACCTTATCAAATAAAACTATTAGTTATTACAAACCGGCGATACGAGATCGCAATAAATTACAACCGAATCGGTATTGCCTTACATTACGGATAATACCAATTAAAAATAATCTAGGCCATACTAGGTACGTACAACTTGCATTAAAATAAATAAATGAAATTCATTCATTCAACATAAACAACATAAATAAATGCTGTAAAATTCATGCCAAAATCGCCTTAACACTTGCCATGCTCATTCTAGCTCGGTTTTATGGAATTAATCGATTTTTAACCATTAATAATCAATAATCAACACTTAAATCGTATTTAAGCTCAAACTAATTATTTAAACTGCTTTAGAACTCAAAATTAGTCCTTACTAATTTTGTTTGTATTTAATTAGTTTATTCGATCGTATTTTCTAAGTATAGAGGTTTAATCATAACATTATGAAATAAACCCAAAAGAAAATTTAAACATCATAAAAATTTGAAACAAAAAGTTTTGTACATTATGCAACATTTCCAGGAACTTTAAAAATAAAAAATATTTGTCCAAAAATTTCGAATTAATTTAATGAACAAATAACAATGTATTGAACGGTTTATCAATCAAAAAACCATTAAATATAGTAAAACAGTGAAACAGATTACTAAATTTCACCAAGATGATATAAATAAGAATGTAAAATGTACCAAAAAATTTCATGACCAGAAAAGGACATTTCATATTTATGAACATTATAATCTCATATTATCGACTTTTATCTCATAAAAATCAACAAACATGCAATACTTAATTAAAAATCACGAAATTTTACATACATTATGTAAGACATGCATGTGAGATCATATTAAAATGTAATGGCCAGAATCAACATGCAACTATTTTTTAGTTAACTTTTAACACAAAAAATGCATGTTAACTCGGTTTAAAAGGCATAAATCATAATAAATAGCAAAAGAAATCCGTAAAATCACCAAATTTGACCACAAACATTTTGAAGTCATTAGGTATGCATGCACCAAAAATTTCTGTCCAAATCAAATTTAAAGTTTAATTTTTGATTTTATTGGTTATGTTATAACTTTAATAAAAAAATGTCCAAAATGAACATGCATGCTACAAGTTAGCTCTGATACCACATGAAAGTCTATAGACCTTAATTAGACTCCTCTAATTAGTTACTAATTCACTTTTTAATTTAGTATTTAATGATCTATGTAACATGCATGCAAATATAAAGGCATAAATAAACAAAAGATGAAATTTCCTTACATTGAGAAATTTCGGTTTAAATGGGCACAATAAGAACCTTATTGTTCTTGAGCTAAAAAGAATAGGATGAACCTCCTTGTAAGAACTTTCAATATATAAAGTCTCATCCCAACATGCACCCAAGATATAACCCAAAGTATCACTATAAATTTAGACTAGAATTTATAGTGACAAGTAGTAACTAATATTAGATTTATTACTACTCTAATAATAGAAGAATATTAGTTGATTTGAGAGTTTTAGAGAGAAGTTGGAGGAAAATAGCAAAAACAAGTAAAAACGAGCAATTAAAATGAACAACCAAAGTGTCATTATATAGACACTTTGGCCGGTCATGTAGCTAAAAAATGAGCCAATATTTTGCTAATTTTTAATCCCATGCAAAGTGGTAGAGTGTAGGATATAACATGATCATGTTCATGTGTCATACATGTCATACATGTCATAATCACATGTAGTAGTGTAAGTAAAGAAAAGAACAATTATCATTGCTTTCCACTACTAGAATCCGGCCTCTACTTAGGTAACGTGTTCTATTTTGATTTTTGATATTTGTCCCACAAATACTTATAATCGTATGCTTAATTATCTTGTATAATTAAGTGTTAATTTGATTATATAACAATTATATGATTCAAATTAATAAATAATATATACTTAACTTTTAAGTAATATTTTACCATTATATCAATATATAATAAGTCTCACAATGTCTAGTTAATTTATGTTACAACTCCTTGTAAATATAATTAACTAATTACCTCTATCTCAAAATATATGCACAACCTCAACTAATTTAGTGAATTAACGATTAATTACTAAATTAAATCTTATTTAATCGTATTAAAATAAGACGTAAAATTTATTCAGTCAGTTATCATATAATTGACTAATAAATTTAACGTGAATGAGTCCTAACTCAAGTTCCAATAAATAACTCTCGTAACCAAACATATATCAAATTTATATGTAACAAACTAATTAAACTGTATCGTATACAAATAATTAGTTTTCTATTTGGGTCTCATCCTTTAGGTTTAACCGAAAAGGTTCAGTTGATGACCGCCATAATACGACAATAACGTCTAACTCCAGTCAGCTGATCGTTATTGATTTACGTTAATCAACTGACGTGGAGTATCAATATACTAGTCATCCCACGAATATTCCCAAATGAGATTTATTATACAAATGCACTATTGTGGAGTACACTTACTCCAACAATCTCCCACTTGTCCGATACAAGTTGTTCATGTAGCCACACTATTGCGGAGAACTTCTTCTCCAACAAAATCTCCCACTTGTCTCGACAAGTTGTGTGCTACCGATTCTCTTGTCTCTTTGTGTCACATCCTACCACTCATCGCAAGGTGTCTTTCAGGTCGCACTTGCGATTGAAAAATATAAATAGAGTGGTTTCTCAATCTGGGTGATAACTGTCCGACCGGAAAATCTACCAGAGATCGCTTGCGAGCGTGGCCACGCATTTCCAGTCATTACTCCTCGAGTGGCCCGAATATGTTAAGTCCCAACGTGGGTGGACAATTCCTGTTGACGCAACTTACACTGTATAATGCAGATCACCATTACCCAGAAGATGCTCATCAGCCTCATATCACGGCACGACCTAGGACAAAAAACCAAGGTCAATCGGAAACTAAACCAACTCAGGTAAATGGTCGCTAGTCTAAAGAATAAACTCATAGGAATAATATAGAAATCCCTGCCACGACCAGGCTTCAATAATTTGATAAGGGATCGTATAAAGGTCACTGCCCGAAAGAGTGTCATACAGTCTGCCTATGTAAACGATCAGTCAACTCCATGACCCCATGGCGCTGAACTAGCCATCGATTGACTTACAATCTAGTCACTACGAGACGTCACTTCATATGAGTGACTAGGGACAATTGTACTAAGTTTATCTTGTTCACTTGAATTGTGCAACTTTTCATAAAACCAATTCAGATAAAACAAAGTATTGATATTTAGTCGAACTAAAAATAAAGAGCTCATATAAAACTCGAACAATGAATGTACGTATCATATATGTAAACATTGATACAATATTCAACTATTACATATCATATTATCTAGAGGAATTCAGGTACTCGTCTTAATCCCATTGCGACGACATGACCATCATGCTTACTTAGCCTTTGTAAGAGGTTTGGGTATAGGATCAACGATGTTATCGTCTATCCCAACCTTACATAAATCAATTTCCTTCCTCTCCACGTAATCTCTAATTACACTGTATTTCCTTAGTACATGTCTAGACTTGTTACTAGACTTGGGTTCCTTTGCTTGAAAGATAGCCCCACTGTTATCACAATACATCGTGATTGGATCTACGGCGCTGGTGTGACACCCTCAAATTTGCGGAAAGAAAAAAATTATTTAAATACATAAACGAAATATAATGATACATAACGAAGGTGTCATAACATAAAAAGGTCATTTCAAAACGGAAATAATATTCTACAAACGAAATGTACAAGACGGGAGACATATCTCCCGTATAAATACGGAAATAAAAGTGTGTACAATAATATACAAACTATGAACCGAATATAGGTCCAAGGTAAAAACTTCGCTCGCTAGCTCGTCCATGTACCCCAAATATGCAACACCCCTGTTCGACCGCATTAAATATAAACACGGAAGCCACAGTCAGTGGGGAGTAACTCCGAGTTCTCCCAGCCACGAAATGTCGAGTTTAATGAAACATGAAAAACATAAAAGCAATGTATATATAAAATACAAAACCTTAACACATATGATATGCTTTTCATGTTATGAAACAGTTAACTAACATATAACCTATCATATGAAAGCTAGCATGTGAATTCGGTAATAAAATATAACCCGAGGTAGGGAAGCTGGTATGCTGGCTCAGCGGTTACCATGTAACATGGCCCTGATACACTCAAACCCTAATCAACACGTAATCATGTGAATCAGTTAACAACCGTTAATCCAAACTCTATCAATCCTAGCCGGCTTGCATCTCACCTTCTAGAACTCATAGAATCATCCATACATGAAAGACCAATACTTCTACAAACAGGCATAAGTTCCTAGTGCAGTCAATAGTCGACTTCTGTAACTCGAGGCTATACCACAAGGTAGGAAAACATCCTAGTCCTAGACTGATCAGACCTAGCGACAACAGCTATTCCATTCCCCGTCCCATGACATAACCGTCTATGAGAAACTCTACTAGGCGACCCCTAAGCAGAGATGGCTAGTACTTAAGCTGGTTCCAACCCCAAAACGGATTAGGCAACCATGCCCCGACTTGGATATAAACCCACCAAGCCGAGACACAAAAGCTATCAAGCGGCAAACTCCGTATGCTCGTTAAAGATAGTACGGGCCTATCAATGTCATGGTCCCAGCTACTCATTTAGAATTAGAATGGTCAAGACGCCATATATCCATAATTCTCTATGGGTACTTAGTCAACACGACACCAACCATATAATAAATCAGTCACGGGAAAACATCCTATCATGTGACTAATTGCATATCAATAATAATCAAATATCATATCGCCTCATATCTACTAAGCCTAATTCATTAATTAAATACAACCATACTTGAAGACAAATCCCCGACCCGAGTCCCGCGACGGGTCATCAGTCAAATCGGGGCTGACTAGATCTTAGTTTGACCAAACCCGTTGGATCAAACCGGCTAGAAACAGAGTCTTTATCACATAGACATACCATCAACATAATCATTACATGTTATTTTAATAAAACTTCTAACCGGTGAATTATTAAATCATAACCAAAAACCCGTTTGACTAATAATGATTTCAACGTAAACTAATCTCGTATTATAATTTCTAACATGTGAGAAATAATAATTTTATGAAAACCTTTTTAATTAACTATTTTACTTATTAATATTTCCCGCTTGCTAATTATTACAAAACGCGATAAAAATGACGATAACTCAAAAACCGTCACAAGTCCCAAAGTGGGACCCACGGGCTGACATGGGCCGTACCCAATAGGGCCTGGATGTGCGCCACGGTGCTGTTTTGGCTTCAAAGGCTTTTGTGCCGTTTATTTTTCCTAAAACAAAAACCCGTTTTCTAAATTTTCCCGCATGCTTAACATAATTAAAACCCGTCAAAACAACAACCAATCAATCAAACATCGACACACACCAAAGACCAAAACCCGGACCCACCATGGACCAACCCAGACCGGTCTGAACCGGCCTGGACCGGCCTGGTTTGGTCCGGTTCAGCTGCCACCCCACGGTTCACCCATCAAACCCCACCAAATCAATTCCAAACTTGTTTTAATTTCATAAACAACATAAAAATCATAACTTGTTAAAAATCATCAAAAATTCATCAAGAACAACAAACTTGTTAAAATTTCCTAAACCACATAAAAATCATAACTTAGTAAAATCATTAAAATTCTTCAAGAACAATAAATCAACATAAAAAATTTCCTACAACATAAAAATCATCAAGAACAATAAATCATCATAAAATTCCATAAAACATAAAAATCATCAAGAATCATAAAACAACATAAAAATTCCATACAACATAAAAAAAATTATCAAAAATCATAAAACAACATAATAACCACTACTTAACATATTACTAACTAAAAATCCATAAATCATAAAACATGAACCAAAAATAAAGATGAACCAAAATCCAAATAAATAACACTAAAAGCTAAGTTACTAACTAAAATCCTACATAACCATAACATAAACATAAACTAAAAGCTATGTGACATTAATTCGTCGAGTAAAACGGAATTGTTACCTTAGCTAGCCAAAATCACTTAGCACAAAATAATAAGAAGTAATAATTAAGAAAACCCTTCTACTAGTCTTCACCCAAAATATAAGAGTCTCCAAATTCGTCTTCAAACTCTTCTCCTATAAGAAATAACAAGAAAAACAATTATTAGAACTTAAACTTAATTTTCCATAAT
Organism: Heliosperma pusillum; assembly: GCA_022085475.1. Taxonomy (NCBI): domain Eukaryota; kingdom Viridiplantae; phylum Streptophyta; class Magnoliopsida; order Caryophyllales; family Caryophyllaceae; genus Heliosperma; species Heliosperma pusillum. The sequence goes on along the minus strand of JAIUZE010017682.1, from coordinate 3,022 downwards.
TAAATGTTGAAAACGATCTTGACGGAATTGAAAATAAACCGTACTAGAAGATGGAGAGCGAAGAGGAGATCCTAGACATATAAATTAGGAAGGATTTAATTAAGAAATGAAGGATTTATGGAGGTTTTGCTCAAGAACGATGAAGAACGATTGATGAACGATGAAGAACACGAAGAACGATTAAATAAAGTGAGGTTTTGATCTTTATTTGATTTGTTGAAAGATGAAAAGTTGTTGGTGAGTAAAGTGGAGTGGGTTGAGCCGTGTACATATAGGCCAAAATAGATGTCGAGTTTTGAAATTGTTGTTACGTAATTGACTCGCGTTTAATAATTATTTTACGGTAAACGATAAAAGATAATTAACGATAAAGTTAATTTAAACTAAACATCAAAGATATTATGATATTGTAGTGAAAAATAATGAAAATATCAAGGCTTAAGAGTGGTAAGGGAGCCGTGTGATGTTGAGCTTGTCGGGTCCGATTTCGAGCGTTTTGCGTAGTTTTCGTTAACTGATCGATAAAGTAAATAGTTATCTAGATATTATGATATATTAATCAAAAGAAATGAAAATATCAAGATCTATTAGAGCACTAAAGTAGCCGTGTGATATGGTTAGGATTCGGTCTGTTTTTGCTCGATTTGCGTAATCTTTGTTGACGGATCGATAAAGTAAGTAAATATCTAGATATTTTGATTATTTTAATCAAAATAAATAAAACATCTAATGGTGAGTGGAAAGCGATGACATCAACGTGTGACTCATGCCAAAGTCGAGTTTCGATTTTGTTGCGCGCATTACGATGCGTCGGGAATAGTGAAATGACGTTCGAGTAAAAACCGTAAAAGTTATTCTTTAAATTCCGAATAAATTCAAAATAATTATAGTAAATTATGATAAATCCTAATAAATCTTAATAAAAATAAATCAAAAATATAATTTTTTAAATAAAATTTCGGTCTTCAAAATCGCAAGACGAGTCGGGAAAAGTCAACGAAAGTCAAAATCGACTAAAAAGTCGGAAAAAGTCAAAAATGACTTAAAAGTTCAGAAAAGTTTAAGACGACTTTAAAATTCAAGAAAAGTAATTGACGACTTTAAAAAGTCAAGAAAAAGTCAAAGACGATTTAAAAGTCAAGAAAAGTCAAAGATGACCAAAAACGGTCTTTTCATGAAATCTCTCAAAAATTCCAAATACGAACGCGGAATTTCAAAATACGACTCGGAACAAAAATTCCTATATTAAAAACTTAAGTTCTACTGAAAAGTATCCATAAGCTATTGCTTAAGCAAATTGGGTACTTTTCGGGTTGTTACATGTTGCCCTTTTATTTGACGTTCTTTTATAAATTTCAAGTTTCGAGGAGGAAACTTCTTTTTAGGGGTAGGATTGTAACACCCCGTGTTTTTATAATAAATTTTATCCGGAAATTTATTTATAAAAATAATTATTTTGCTAGTTTAATTATTTAATGCGTATTTAACGCTTACGATCTCTATTTTGTTATTTTCCGTGTTTACCTAATTTGGATGGGTTAAAATGTCCGCGCACCATTTGATTATTTAAATATAATTGTTAAGTCTCCTATATAAACTATTTGAGCGTTAATTTGTAATTGGATTATCCATCTTATGAGCTAATGGATCAGAAGCTTACTTAAACCTTCTTATAAATAGAAAAAACCCTAGCCTAGCTACTAGGTTGCTCAATCCAATTGTTACGTTGATTTTTGCCGTTACTTTCCTTCTTTCCTCTATTTTCATTTCTCTCTCTTTTAACTCCATTGTTATGAATATTTCCTTCTTCCAAATGCAATGATAAATTATATATTTACAATCCTGGATCTTACCTTTACAATATATTCTTTTCCTTATATTTTTATGGGATCTATTTGTATCGAGGTTAGACCTACCTTTAGGGTTATTGTTTTGATGGGTAAAGAAGGTGAATTCTATTAATTGGCAATTTTATGGAGATTCTTATTGAAGTGCAGTCTTTATTGCGTAATAAAGGTAACTAGGTGTTTTCTTTTAATTATGTTTATAGAAAGTGAATTAATTAACATGAATGATGATTGATTATATAATTTAATGCTTGTGTAGTAATTATTATACATGTTTAATGTTTTTATTTAAATAGTATATCTAATTGTTGTTTAAAATATCATGTTATCGTTGTGGTGCGAACAAGGGTTCAAGATTCGAACCCTAGCCTTCGTTGGTGATTCACGACCCTAAGAAGGTATCTTGTGGTTTGTCGTATCCTCCCTTGAGAGGAGAGGCAAGGGTTTTGTTGATATGGGTTTTATTTTGTTAATTAGGGTTTTGGTTTTGTAACAACCCGAAAAGTACCCAATTTTTTCTAGTAAAAATATTTACTAACACTTTTCAGCAGACTTAAGGTTTTAAAATAGAAATTTTTGTTCCGAGTCGTATTTTGAAATTCCGCGTTCGTATTTGGAATTTCTGAGAGATTTCATGAAAATCCCGTTTTTAGTCATCTTTGACTTTTCTTGACTTTTAAGTCGTCTTTGACTTTTCTTGACTTTTTAAAATCGTCATTGACTTTTCTTGACTTTTAAGTCGTCCTAAACTTTTCTTGACTTTTAAGTCATCTTTGACTTTTCTCGACTTTTAAGTCGACTTTGACTTTCGTTGACTTTTCCCGACTCGCCTCGTAATTTTAAAGACCGAAATTATATTTGAAAAATAATAAATTTAATTTATTTTTATTAAGATTTATCGGAATTTATCGTAATTTAATATAATTATTTTGAATTTATTCGGAATTTATAATAAGGTTTTACGGTTTTAACCCAAACGTCATTTAACTATTCCCGGGTCAACTTAAGTCCCGAAACGCGACTTTGACATGAGTCATACGCCCCATGTCACTTTTTTTCCACTCATATTAGATCTTTTAATTAATATGATTAAACTAATAAAAATATCTAAGATATTTGTAACTTTATCGGTATGTCAATTTAAACTCCGCAAATCGCTTAAAAACAGACCCGAT
>JAIUZE010017678.1:0-22716 GCA_022085475.1 Heliosperma pusillum | reverse complement strand
TGACCAAACCCGTTTGGTCACACCGGCTAGAAACAGAGTCTTTACCAATTAGACTTGAACACAAAAATCATCATATTCATTACATGTTATTTTATTAAAACTTCTAACATGTGAATTATTAAATCTTACGACAAACCCGTTTGACTTAAAGGATATCAAATTAAACTACGATCTCGTATTATAATTTCTAACATGTGAGAAATAATAATTTTATGAAAAACCTTTTAATTAAATATTTTACTTATTAACATTTCTCACTTCCTAAATATTACAAAACACGATACAATAACAATAACTCAAAAACCGTCACAAGTCCAAAGTGAGGACTCATGGGCTGATTTGGGCCGGACAAGACACGGGCCTGGACTAGGCCCACGGGCTGTTTTGGGCTGTTTTGGGCTGTTTTGATCGACTTTACTAAAAACCGTTTCTTAATATTTCCCGCATGCTTAACATATTTAAAACCCGTCAAAACAACAACAAAACAATCAAGTATCAACACAACTCCCAAGAACCAAACCCCGGACCAACCCAGACCTGGCTGGACCGGCCTGAACCGGCTGAACCAGGCCTGAACCGGCCGGTTCTCAGCCTCCACCCGTGACCACCTTACACGGCCAAAACAACCACCCCTCCAAATTAATTCTAACATGATTTTTATTAACAACATCCATTTTTAAACATCCAATTCAACCATCATTCATACAAAAATCATGGTTATAAATAAATCATCCAAATATGTCAAAAACACTAACATATTAAAAATTCCATACAACATAAAAATCATAACTACTTATCATGTTACTACTAAAACCATAAATAACAATAACATGAACAAAAACAAAAGGTACAAAGGTATGTAACATTAATTCGTCGAGTAACTCGGAATCGTTACCTTAGCTAGCAAAATCAAGTAGCACCAAAATATAAGAACTAAGAAATAAGAAACCCGTCTACTAGTCTTCTCCTACTATATACGAGTCACCAAACTCGTCTTCAAAATTTTCCCCTATAAGAAATGACAAGAATAACATTATTAGAATTAAAACTTGTTTTTCCATAATTAAAGTGTTGAAAACGATTTTGTCGGAATTGAAAATAAACCGTACTTGAAGATGGAGAGCGAAGAGGAGATTCTAGAAATATAAGTTAGGACGGATTTGAATAAGAAATGAAGGTTTTGTGACGATTTTGCTCAAGAACGACGAAGAACGACGAAGAACGACGAAGAACGATGAAGAACGATTAAAGAAAGTATAATTAGATCTTAAGTCGATTTAGTGTAAAATGAAAAGATAGTTAGTGGGTAATGGTGGGAGAGTGCCGTGTACATATAGAGGAAATATGGAGTCGGGTTTTGAAATTGTTGTTACGGAATTGACTCGGGTTTTATAATTAATTAAGGTAATTAATTAGATGTAATTAGATTAAATGATAGTTTAATAAAATATCTAGATATTAATTAGATATTATGTTATTGTAATCAAAAGAAAGAAAAATATCTAGCCTTATTAGAGGAGAGGGAGCCGTGTAGAAGTTGGAGAAATCGGATCTGTTTTTCGAGCGATTTGCGTAATTTCAGTTGACGGATCGATAAAGTTACAAATATCTTAGATATTCGTATTAGTTTAATCGAAAGAATTAAAAGATCTTAAAGTGAGTGGAAAAAGATGACATGGGCGTGTGACTCATGCTAGAGTCGGGTTTCGGGTTTGGTTCGGGATTTAAGATGACTCGGGAATAGTTAAATGACGCTCGGGTTTAAACCGTAAAACCTTTTTATAAATTCCGAATAAATTCAAAATAATTTTATTAAATTATCATAAATTCAAATAAATCTAAATAAAAATAAATTAAATTTATTATTTTTTATAAATATAATTTCGGTCTCTAAATTTACGAGGTGAGTCGGAAAAGTCAACGAAAGTCAAAGTTGACTTAAAAACGGGATTCTCATGGAATCTCGCAGAAATTCCAAATACGAATTCGGAAATTCAAAATTCAACTTGAAACAATAAATTCTAAATTAAAAACTTAAATTTGCTGAAAAGTATCCGTAAAATATTTTCACTAAAAAAATAGGTTACTTTTCGGGTTGTTACAACACAAGTATGCTTGGTGACCTTTTCTAACCATACTTACCAACTTCAAAGCGGAAATTAAAGACACACCTTTTCGGGGATGAGATCCCTTATAGGTTATTCTAACCCCTAAAGGACTCTTTAAATAAATCTTTTGATCACGACACTCGAACCTAGCATGATACAATGCTAACCAATCAATACCTAGGATTATATCAAACTCTCCTGGAGGAAACTTAAGGAGATTAGCGGGGAAGATAGAACCCGCAATAGATATTGGGACATTTGGATAAAGGGTAGAACAAGAGATAATATCTCCGGAAGGTAAGGATATGGGAGTATCCTCACTAGATGTAGGCTCGATAGATAATTTATTAGCATAGGACGATGACACAAAAGACATAGAAGCACCGGTATCAAAAAGAATAAGACACGGTTGCTCTAAGATTGAGAACATACCCGTAATGATCTCGGGATGAGCATCGGCTACGGCACGGCTCATGACAAAGATGTAACCCTTAGGTTTAGCAGGAGGAGGGGGCAACTTTCGATCGGGGAAATCCTCATAACGATGACCACCCTTTTGACAAAAGTAGCAAATGTAAGCTCGGTTGGAACATGGCACACCAGGATGGTATGGTTGTCTACAACGATTACATTGACGACCTTGAGCTTGAGCTTGAGGAGCATAAGGCCTATGAGCCACATTTGAAGTAGCTCTAGGAATAAAAGGAGCAAGATTTCTTGCATTTGCATTGGAAGGAGGATTGAATCTCCTCTTATTAGCATAGGAATTAGAGGAAGACGGAATAAACGGTCTCTTCCCATAAACATTCGGCCTAGGAGCATAAGAAGGAGAGGGATTATTCATCAAAGCTTCATCTCTAATAGCCTTCATTGAATTCTCGGCCCACAAGGCATCATCATAAAGATCTCCAAAGGAATTTGTATTCCTTCTCACTTTACTTTGAAGAACGGCACTCAACTTGTTACGATAATAGAACGCTTGGTCCTCATCATCTCGGATAAGTCTCGGCGCAAAATGAGCAAGCTTATTGAACTCCGTAGTGAAGTCCTGAGCTGACAAATTGCCTTGTTTAAAGTCAATGAACTCTTTAAGCCTTTGTTGCTTAAGCTCTTTAGGATAGAATCTACCCTCCACAAGAGCTTTGAAGCAAGCCCAGTTGAAGTCTTCTTCTAGAACAGCGGTGGCACTTGTGATAGCCCACCAGTTATCAGCTTCCCTCACCAAGAAGTGATTTGCGATCCTCACCTTGTCCTCTTCTCGGACTTGGTATAGATCGAACTGCTTCTCCATCTCACGGAACCAATCGGATAGCTCCGTAGGGTCCGGTTCTCCACCATATGGTACAATTTTACTCCTTGCTATTTGTCCAGCTACCCATGCGTAGCCACCTTGATGGTTATCTTCACTTCTAGGGGGAATTTGGTTGGCATTAGCTAAAGTTGCATCTTGCTGATTTTTCAGCACTTGAGTGAGAGCTTCCATCATAACGTTCTCAGCTAATCGTGGTCTAACCATCTTCATAAAAAATAAAAACAAATTAAGTTACTCCTATCAATTAGCATAAACAAATAGACTACCAAGTAAAGTCCTTAACTTCTACCCAACTCTCATTTATTATTTCAAGGTCAAGTAGTTTAAGTTAGGGTTCACGTGTGTGCGTCGGGAGCGATAAAGCTCTGATACCAACTGTGACAACCCTCGCGACTGCGGAAATATAAAACATACAAGCATGTAAAGTAAATTGCGGAAATACGGTATTTTAAAAACTTTTATACATGCAAGATAGATGATACGAGGAGTGTCAAAATATTACAAACTAAGTACGAAATACAATAAAGAGACGGGGTCTCTCAAAATGTTAACAAAGTAAAAGTGTTTAGCAAACTAGCTAATTAACGACTAGAGGTGAATCTTCCAGGGACAACGCCCGCTAGCTCACACCCGAACCCAAAATAGTCATAAGCAAAAAGCCATCCATGCAGGCAACCTGTTCATCCATGAAAAACATGAACGCCACAATCAGTGGGGAGTAACTCCGGGTTCTCCCAGCCATATCACATTAAACGTACATAGAAGAAAATACAAAAGTAAAATCATGCATATATGAATATACATGTGAAATACAATAAGGATAGATAGGCAATTCAAGATATAATGATAAGAGCATAAGAGGTACAAGTCCGAATCCATCATGTTATACAAAGACTCCGGGAAGACACTCTTAGGCAACCGAATACGCTCACTAGGGCTTGCATCTCACCGTTAGCGGTATAAGTTTGATAAGATTGAGACTCGACAAACAACCATACCAAGTCATGCGATGATCACAATAAATCCATCATATTATTATCCATTCAAACGTACCAATACACTGACGATGCCCAAACATGCAATGACCATGAATAAAATCATGAAATCACGCATCCAAGAACAACGACACAAAGACGACATCTCTCACGGTAAATGAAACGCACTAGCACCGTGTACATGGCAAGTATGATTAACAGGCATCCACGAGATAAGCATTTCCCTGAACGCATACACGATCAGATTTCGTATATGTGGACTAATTTCCTCCGGTAGGACGACGATAATAATACGGTCCTAGTCTAAACCTGGCCAAACTCTCGGAATAACGTTTTCCGATTCGACATGCGATAAACATTTCACATCCAAGACTCGGTCAATCATAGACGCCGAGTACCCCAAATTCGGTAGACATTCACGAAAGAGGCGGAAAAGAGCTCAAGCCTCATAACAAGCGGTACGCTACATGCAAATAACACCACCTCGCAAGTACACAACATTTGACGGCCGGGTCGATCAACGCAAGCGTTCGTCTCCCAACAACGTCGTCGTATGCCCACTAACACATGCAATTAAGCAGTAGGATACCTCCCCGTTCCGACATTCCAGCCTTACGAACGCGGAGGTAGCCAAGGGAATGAGAGTACAAAGCACAATACAAAATAGTGCTCAAACCGTATCATTTGTAAAAACCGACTCAAAGTGGAACATACCAAAAACCGTCACAAAACATGTGATACAAGCGAATAAAATATCATATATCCAAAACATTCATATTATAAGTCACTACGTAAAATTATACGATAAACGAATCATGCGAACTATTATAAATTACGAGTTTTAGAAATCATAGGAAAAATATGCAGCCGTGTTGCCGGCCGGTCAGTGGGCCGGCGGCCGGTACCCCGGCTCGCGCATCAAACTAAAACCCAAAAATCACCAAAAACAGAGCAGTGTGCTCCAGGCCGGTCTGGAGGCCGGCGGCCGGTACCCCGGCCAGGAGCACCAATACACACAAAAATCCAATTTCCCCTACTGATGTGTTCCCAGCCGGTGGGCAGACCGGCGGCCGGTCACCCGGCTGGGAGCACCTCTTCACCCGAGAACAACATACAATGTTCTATCAATTCTAATTCTCTTAATTTACTTCTAATAATTATCAACAATCAATATACATCATCAACATTCATCAACTAACAACAATCATTATCAATAACATAAATCCTAAGCTTTCTAATCGTATTCTAAATACGAATTCTAACATAAAAAGCATGTAAAACACGTAAATGATATCGAGTAACCCTTCACCGTTACCTTATTGCGTCTTCACTACTCGTCAAGGTCCTCTTCTATTAGGAAATAGTCTTTGTCGGGATCTTGAAGGTCACCACCTACAAAATAGTTAATAAAAGATGAATTTACTTCATTTTGAGAAAGACGGAAAGTTTGAAAAGCGAGAAAGACGGTAATTTTATTACCAATACGGATAGAGGATGATAAAAGGGGAAGAATAAGACGAACTTACGCGAATTTGAGCAAGAGACGAATGAGATACGATGATTCTAAGAATGGATCAAAATGGAGGCAAGGGTTTTTTTGATTTTTCTTAAGGAAGAAGTAATGTTTTGTGTTTGTGTGAATGAAAAATAGGTTAAGTGGTAGAATGAGATGTGTAGGGGAAAAAGTCAATAAAAGTCAAAGTCGCCTTAAGACGGGATTCACATGGAATCTCGCGGAAATTCCAAATACGAACTCGGAAATTCTAAATTCGACTCGAAACATTAAATTCTAAATTAAAACTTAAATTCGCTGAAAAGTATCCGTAAAATATTTTCACTATAAAAATAGGGTAAATTTCCGGGTATTACATCTTGCCAGACTCTCTGGACAAGGCGTGTAACCGATTCAACATGCGACTAGGCAGGTATCTGAGTACACCAAATCCGGCGTGGCGGCCAACAATAGAAGCGGACAGAGAATGAGCATACCAATCTCGACAGTACGACCAACGAGAAAGGTTGTCAACTATAAAAAAATACTTATACTCTGAAAGGGCGGCCAACGGAGATGAGAAATCAAGCAAAGTTCGAGCAATTACGCTACATGCAATGACACCACCTCGCAAGATTACAACATTTGACGGCTGAGGCGATCAACGCTACGCGCTCACCTCCAAAAAACATCGTCATATATTCCTACTAGCATATGCAAACGCGCAAGAGAATGTACCCCGATCGCTTTGACATAAACTTGAACAAGTATAAGGGTATAAAAAGGAAATGAGAGTTCAAGATCATCCAACAATCACGACTCAATCGACTACTCAAGATAAGGAACAATATGCATGTGAAAATCATCCAAGAGATGTCACTAAATATGTGAATGTGGCATAAGCAATGTATTCAAATGATAAACCAGTGTTAACAAATCACCCATAAACATTAGAACAAAGATATAGAGCATAAACAACAAGACATTGCAAGAAAAGAAATAACAGACAAACTATGCTTAACTCTGGAGAAAACCACGGTCATGTTGGATAAGCACGGTGAGAACAGCACGGTTCATGCCTCTCAGGATATTTTATGCACAGTCTCTTTGATGAATTCACAGTGAGAAGCGTTCGGTGTTGCCTTCTCTGGAAGAGTTGCGCATCGTGCGCACAACTCAACACTGTGTTCGTCGAATGGTCAAATCTCCCTCATTTTTAGGTCAATAAGAGCGTGTTACCTACTGTTAGAATCGTACGAGGATAAAGAAACCTCTCGACTTAGAATTACTTCAGTATCATGTCTAGAAATCGAGATATGAGAGTTTAAAGTCAACCCTTCATGTAGAAGATTCCTAACTTGCTTTTCTCCATCCTATTTCATTCCAACTTTTATGTAACTTGTTTAAAGATAATAATACCCATTCTAACACCCCAAATGAAGATTTAAATAACTAAGAATGATTCCCAAGTCTAATACATGCATTAGAAGTGATCAAAACCCGGTCAATCACAAGAATCGCCAACAATAGTAAATTGCAACTTCACCCAAATCGCTCAAGCATCAAAGTTGGGCACAAAATCATTATACTAACTTGATACTTCATCAATGAGTATACGACTAACATATTTGAGACATAAGAAACATGTAATGAGCATATGAATGATTAAATGACAAAATTAGCACATCTCATTCATATATTCATTCATTGACACAATTAATCACTTTATATAAACTCAAAACTTCAAACAACATCCAAATGAACACTAACATGGTGGTTATAAACATATGAGGCATAATAATTATATACACACTCATAAAAGAGGGTTTTACACATAGATTAGTCCTAAAGTCCACACAGCTTTACCCAATTTCATTAACAATATATAAAGATAATATATTTCCTACTTAAATACTAACATCAAATCCAAACAAAGATGTAATATCGAGTAATTTGTCTACATTACCTTTTAACACTTCAAATCTCCAATTCTTGAGCTAACCATCAACACCCATGGATTCCTTGACCCAACTCTTCAAAAACCACCCTACAAAGTTCAAACATTAAAACTTTTCTTACCTAGAAAGAATGAGTTAGGTGAGAGGATTCTAGAACATTAAACAGAACTAAATTTGTTCGAGAAACGATGAAATTATGCTCGTCTTAAGATCAGATCTAAAAGATGGACTTTTTTTTTATAAAAGTTGGAGCAAGATGAGATTTTATTGTATCAAAAGGAATAGGAGAATGAGAGGAGAAGAATGATACAAAAATCATTAAATTTTGTTGAGAAACGAAGAAATGACATCCGTCTTAAGCTTTTGAGTTTTTGAAGGTTTAATGGAGGTTAGAGTGAGAAAATGTATGCTGAGATTTTTGTGAGGAAGATAAAGAAATGAAGGTTCCCTACAACAATTAGACCTAAAAACATGACCCGATATGAATAAACTTGACCCACACCTTAATGAGTCGAATTTCACTCAAATTTTGCGTAGAATATAAATCGACACTCTAAATGGACAATTAGAACATCAACATTGAAGAGGATGAACCATCGTCTTAGGACTCTCTCTCATCTAAGAGTAGGTCCTCTTTAATGTGGCCTTGTGGGTACATCCTCTTTGAAGAGGTAGAGGAAGACATCCTCTATTTATGGAGGATGGCCTTGTCTTTTCCCAAGTGCCATATAAGGGAGAAAAAGGATAGTGGGGTCTATTTAAAAGGAGGAAATTAAAGGAAGGGTGCATCCTCTTTGATGTGGAGAAAAAGAGAGGAAGAGGATGAAGAAATTGGGAAATGGGGTAGATGAAAGAGAAAGTGAGGTGTACTAATAAAAAAAACTAGACGAAATACAATAGAGGAAGAGGACCACCACTTTCATGTGGATGCTCTTAAGAAACGGTTTTGGCCGAACTAAAATAAAAATAGAATTATCAAAAAATTAAAAGCTAATAATGATTTCAAAATGAAAATATTTTATCAAATAAAAATAGGACAGAACTATAAAATCAACGGACTTTATTAAATTACCCATTATGGTAAAATCGAGGGTGTTACAATAACCTACCTTCAAAAAGTTTCATCCTCGAAACTTGATAGTACAAGACGAAAGTCATAAGGACAAAAATCGGTTATCAAATTCAACACGTAACACCTTTACAACGATTGACATTTCGAAAATGAGGATCTTCCCAAAAAGGGTTCAAGAAGAGGTTTCAAATGTACTACTATCTTTCTGAGGAACGAAATGGCTCTCTTCATGTACACAAGAACACAAACATTCCAAATCAAAGACAAGATAAATAAAACCATAAGCATGCATAAACAGTTGTTAGATGTCTCCAATAACGAAACCTAACATCCAACCAACCCCAAAAACCAAAATAAGATTAAATAAATCCATTTTCGTAAAAATGCAAGTAGAAACAAAAAAAATTATTTCTAACCTTATTTAAAAGGATAAACTTGAAACTAAACAAAAGGAATTTTGAAAATCTCTCAAAGTTTAAATTCAAGACAACTAGACATTGCACGCACATCAAAACAACTTGAGCATCATAATCACAATCACGGTAACATAATCTACACACAACTAGCAAAACAAATTATATCGTACTCATAGGGGCAGAAGGGCCACGATAGAAAAGACAAGAAAGTCAATAAGCATAATATTTTACCGACGAAAAAGTCAAACACCAACGAAAAGGGCTTATCGGAAAGGGAAAGAGCGGAAAGAAGGACAATGTAAAAAAACTAGTAAATCGAATAAGAGTCAACTTCAAGGCAACGGGAGAGAAATGATAAACATAGATATATTTTATTCCCGAACGAAAGCTTGACAAGATACGTAAGCGAAGAATGAACGACAAAGTATGCGCTCAAAGAGGAAGAAAGCCTATGAACGGGGGAAATACTAAGCATTCTACTCCAATACCAAAATCATCATGATATCCATTTCGAGCATCTTTATCAAACCTATCTTATAACCCACATCCTTCCAAAGGGTTTTATCATTTTGACATCAGCAACTTTACTAATAAACTAGTCCTTAAGGGAATGTAACTCACCTCAGTTACACCATAATGGCGTCCAATCATCAAATACCATAAATATTCTTTACAATCGCAAGACCAAGCCTACTAACCCAAATAACTAATATCCAATAACTAGCATCAACTAAGGCCTTTCAAGAAGGTAAATTATACAATCAATGATTCGTATAAACATTCTTTATTACGCCCTAACAACTCTAATTCAATCATAATTATGCGTGAAACCACCAATATTAATTATCACATTTATAAACCATAACGAATACCAACCACGAGATGAATGGGATTATTATTCTAAATTTCTAATCCAAGTCAACTGAATGCTCGCTATCCCAAACTTACAATGAACATTTCTCAATATCAAACCATAGTACCTCAAAAAAGAATAATTACTAATTCAAAACACAAATATTGCCAAGCACCTAGCGATGAGAGAACCATTCAAATGGTTTAGCTAATCTAAAGATCAAAATTCACCGGTCTCCACTTACAACATATTCCTCAAACAGTGGTCATCAATCCCAGTTATCGTAAAGCAAAATCTCTTTTAGGATTCAACATATAAAGACGCCAAATTCTCAAATAGATATTTAAGCAACTATTATAATCCTCAACAAAAGCAAACTATCATTTCGATAAACTTGGACCTCGAACAAGTAGTACAACATCAAGCTCAAAAATCTAAAGCCACCCAGAGGGGATACATTACCACCAATTGGATCCATCCGAGAGCTTAAGTCATATTCCCCATGATGCAATATCAACATGAAATTTGCTCAACCCAAAGACAAATATTTTAGATCAAGAATCCCAAAATACATTACAATCATTCTCTGCGCCAAGAAAACAAGTTATCCAATCCATTAGAAAGAAGATGAAGTAAAAACGAGTTAGGGACCGATAAGGAATCTCAAGGAGAACATGAGTATAATCAGGTACCAGAGATTAAAAGAGAGGAACGCTGAAAATAACAGGGCCAAAAGCAAGAGACAAAGCAGATAATAGATTTATGAGGATATCCGAGTAAGGGAGAAGATATGAGAATGCGATTTCTTAAAGATCTAGTTCAACAAAACTTGCAATAAAGGAAATGAAAAGAGATAATGGTACGAGTAAAGATATAAGGTTTAATCCGCAAAATTTATCCCTTAAAACTTAGGGCGATTGTATAAACAACTTATCCCTCTAACAAATGTCTCTCATAAAGAACCACCTTACCATAAATCATCAAAATAAGATACACCTCATTCGACAAATCGACTACTTTCCAATTCATCTATCTTTTCACATAGCACGGATTTTTAAAAGCAAATTTCCAACTCAAGAATAATAACATTCTTTTAACTCCAGTATTCCATACAACCTCAAAGGTTCCTAAAACTGAAGGGTTAACAAAGACTTCTCTATACTAGGTCTCGTGCGACTAATATAGCCCACGAGCTCGTTGTTATCAAAGCACAACACCAAATAAAACATCAACAAGGCTCACGCCATCAAACTTTATTCCATAATCAATCCTTCAGTAGCAAGATTCATCATACCATAACACCTTATCATATTGGTTTACAACTTTATGAGAGCTCCTATATCATAAGATATTGTGACAAGCTCGAACTTAAGAATTATAGCTAAACACTTTTCCACAAGCTTATACAAACACACACACACACACACACACACACACACACACACACACACACACACACACACACACACACACACACACACACTAGCGCTTCTATATATAGGAAATCACTTACCCTAAAACGCATTTCACACCTCAAGATATACCTCAAATTTTCTCACTTACACGAGCTAATCTCACATATTCATGATCCACAGAGCAACACTAATATTATCAAACTCCTAAATTCAAAAGATTAGGTCACCAACAAGCTTAAAGGGCTTAAAAAACTCTTTCGACATTACACCATTAATTCCCATGAATCATCACTCACACATACAAAGACAAGTATCCACGCAATAGAATCACCAAACACGTCTCACCACACTTTCCCATGATACAATAACTCACAACTATAAGGTGAAACTCAAATTCATATAACTTCCCTCAAAGTACCAAATTCTTCCAACCAAAGCCAACATTCAACAAACCCAAAGGGGAAGACATCCACAAGAGGTCATAAGAGAAAGGAAAGATACCAAGATAAGTCGGATGGAAGTAACAAGAGAAATTTGCAAGGAGAGAAGGATTTGTAAGATGAAGAAACATCTATATAAGAAGAAGAGAGCAAGGTACTCTACGAAAAAGAAAGGTCTTTGATGAGATAGAAACACACTCAACTAGGTTAGCCAATCTTCAATCTTCGGCAAACGGTACTTCTAGCCAGCACATAACCAACCTCAAGACGATAGATTCAAAAAAGCATACCGTCACTCAACACAGTCAACAAACAAGTTAGAACCTAACAAGCAACAAGTACAATAAAGACTACCACCTTAGGTCCTTAAGTCTATCCATCTCTCAATCATTATTTATTGGTCAAGTTATTCAAGGTTGGGGTGCACCAATATGTGTCGGGAGCGTTATAGCTCTGATACCTACTGTGACAACCCACGATAATGCAATAAAGTAAACACATAGATTACAACGTACATATATGGTCGGGTTTGTCGCGGTCCCGATACAAAAATAATTACCCGCACTTAGGCTAACAACATAAGGAATGTAATTAGGGAAGTAGGGTGTCGATCCTCAGGGAGTACGTGTTAACTATAAATTGCTATGGATTGATTTTCATTTAAGTTCGAGTCACTTTAGGTGTTTGTCTAAACTATTAACATAAAATAAATTGACAAGTATATAAATGACGGTATGTAAATGACAAATATATAAATTGCAAATGAAAAACTCAGAACAGAATCCTTACCCGATCGGGTTGTCACATACCCGATCGGGGAAACCCTCTGATCCGAATAACAACAACTAAATTCAAACTAAAAACGATATTTAAATGACAATATTGAAAGCCTAACTAACTAAACTAATAAACTAGACAATAATAATAAAGTAAACTATCTAAGAACGAGAATAGAAAGACGATAAAGTAAACTAACTAGATAACAACAAAATAAACTATCTAATACGGTAAGATAAACTAACTAATCAAGTTGATATAGTGAAAGAGAAATACATGTAAAACTAATTAAAAGTTTCATTGATACCAACATTAGAATTACTATGATTGTCTAGGCCTTGTAGCGGTATATTCCTTTCGGATTCGTACCGACCTTTTAGTGGGTCCTAACGTCCTTTCAGCATGGTTAGGTCACTAAACCCCTATTGGCAGTCCTAATTCCCATCCCAACTCTCGTTATAAAGATAGAAATTGACTAATACAAACAATTGTTTATGGCCACTAAACATAGTTATAGAATTTGACACGACCAAAGGAAGAAACAACTAGATGGTTCAATTGGTATCTATTCCTCTTTTAATTCATTTAACTCGTAAATCATTTCAATATTACAACTCTATTTATTTTATTTACACAATGATAATTTTACAATATTAGAATTAATCTAATTTATGTGATTATGTGATTAAGTAAATTAATAAGAAAAAGATGTATGGAATTAGACTAGGAAATATAAATACTAAAGTGATTATGGTGACTATGTTAATAATGATTCTAATGATAATTTTTAGGATTATATGATTAGGTAAATTATAATGTGATATGTTAAATAATATTTCGGTTTTAACTAGATTAACTTTAGCTTGATTTCCTAATAACAACAATATTATGAAAATGATACTAGTGAGATTATAACTGATGATGATTAAAATTGCATAAGTAAATCAAAGATAGAGAATTACCGTAATTGGAATGCGATTATGTAAGAAATAAAGTAAAGAACAATTGTCTAACCCAATAACAAAAGCTATGAAAACACTAGAGAAATACTAAGAAAACTATAATCTATAACTTGTAAGGAAGAAATAAACTACTAAATGTGTTATTGTATGAAAGTAAAAAGATGCTAAGATATAAGATATGAGATGATAATAGATAATTGGATAATTGGGTGTGTAGATGTGTATATATGATCATTGGCTTTTATAGGGATGCATGGCTGCTGATCCCTCGTCCAAATTCGTACCCTAGTCATAGCTTTAATGTACTCATTTAAGCTCGGTTGAAGAAGAGCCAAGTAACGTTCACTTGAAGAAATACCCGATCGGGTATTGGGTAATCCGATCGGGTTTTTGTGTAAGATGGATTTCCCGTCTTTTCATTTTAGGCACGGAATCCAATGCCTTGGTCTTGGTCAATGCAATGCGGAATTGGGCTTGGGCTGATCTTCTCTTGACTTGGGTTGATATTTCCTTTTAAAGTTCAAAGCCAAAATTGAAATTGAGTTCATTCGAGGATGGATGTAGCGGAATCGTTATCAAATCGTGAACTGGCTATCATCAATTCTTTGAAAACTCGTATCCTAGTGTCTTTGCTCCATAAAGCAGGAAAATATAGCAAAACCGCTTCATTTCCTATAAAACAAGTCAAAACACGCAAAACAACTAGAATAGCAATATTAGCTCGTTAATCACTTAACAAAGTGCATAAATCGTATAGAAATTAAGCTAAAACGGGGGATAAATCAGAACAAAATATCACTTATCAAACTCCCCCAAGCTAAACCCTTGCTTGTCCTTAAGCAAACATAACTATCATAACTAGGACAAGGGTAGCTAACAATGATCAATATATCATACAAATCTCAAAAAGTAAGCTCTTACAAGCAGATGAATCATAAGCCCGCAGCAACAAGGCGAAGGAAAATGCGGATCATGGTTGAGATTTACATAACGGCGCAGCATAGAAAATATTCTTTGGACCTTTTCAGCTCTTGCATGATCTTTTTGACAATGGACTCTCACGGTACACTCATCACTCAAACTTTTGTAAAATAGGAAATATTGGTTCAAATTTGAAGTGACACTCACCTATCTACAAGTTATAAGAATGTGCCCGCAGTCTAGTATGGTAGCCAATCCAAAATCATTAAGTAAAACTAATCATGATCAAAATATAATGTAAGAAGCACTAGTAAAGTAAAGAAAAGGCTTGGGAAATTTGGGTAAGAAAGTGGACAAATGAATTTGGTCATGTGGAGCTTAAAGTCAAGCTAGTAATAACCAAATATGTAGTGGATACTCAATCCAAATCATACCAATTCCCATCAACAAAAGTCAAAGCCAAAAGCAGCATATTGGCTTATTAAACATGACAAACCAAATTACGACTTCCCATAATTTTCTTCCTTTTCATTTCATGGAAGCGTTTTTCCTCTTCTTTTTTTTTCTTTTTTTTTCTTTTGAGCTTTCAATTTCATTTTTCATTTTTTTCAAAGCTCTTTTTTTTTCCTTTTTCTCTTTCACATCAAAACCCGGGAATCAGTAATCCCGAGACAATTTCACACCAAATGGTGGCATTATCAGAACATCGCAAAAGCATAGAACACCCATGTTGGAGTAGGTGTCCTCCACAATAGTGCGCCACATAATAAATCTTATTATGGAATATAATTGGAATATTTATTGACTATATATATGATTAGTCAGTTGATTAACGTAAATCAATAACGGTTGGCTAACTAGAGTTTGACGTTATTGTCGTTTGACGGCGGTGATCAACTGATCCCTTTCGGTCACACCTAACGGATGAAATCCAAATAGTAACTAATTATTTGTATACGATACAGTTAATTAGTACATTACATATATTCGATATGTACGAGAGTTAATTGTTAGAAATTGAGTTAAGAACTCAAATTCGATTAAACTTATTTTTCAATTCTGCGATAATTGACTAATAAATTTATATCTTATTTTAATACGATTAAATAAGATTTAACTTAGTAATTAATCGTTAAATTACTAAATTAGTTGAGGTTTTGAGATAGATGTAATTAGTTAATTATATTTACAAGGAGTTGTAAAATAAATTAACTAAGCATTGTGGGACCCATTATATATTGATATAATGGTAAAATATTACTTAAAATGTTAAGTATATAGTCATATAATTGTTATATGATCAAATTAACACTTAATTATACAAGATAATTAACCATATGATCAATAAGTATTTGTGAGACAAATATCAAAAATCAAAATGGATCCAACTAGACCATTGTGGCCGGTTATGATGTAGTTACAAAGGTGATGATTTTTGTTCTTGTTGTAACTCTTTAGTTACCATTTGAAAGTGACATAACAAGTAGAATACAATCATCATCTTTTCTACAACACTCCACTCTAATGCATGTGATCAAATTAAACAAAATAAGAGTCCTTATTTGGACAATATGGTCCGGCCATGATGGCTTTAAAATGAGCAATTGTGTTCATTTTTCAAGGACTTCATTTTGTGCAATTTGTTTACTTCTCTCTAAAACTCTTCTTCTCACTAAAACTCTCAAATACTAATATTTACTAAGTATTACTAGTGTAGTAATATAGTCATAATATTAGTAGTATTATATCTATCTTATTATCTAGTTAATAATAAGGGTAGATTATTGGGGTTAATCTTGGTGCAATTTAGAGGAGATCTTCTACTTTGGAGATTACTTGTGTTCATCCATATTTGTAGCTCAAGAACAACAAGAAGGAGTTCTTGTTGTGCCCTTATATTTTCCATATCAATGTGAGGAAATTTCTTCTCTTATATAAATGTCTTTATATTTGCATGCATGTTACATAGATCATTAAATACTAAATTAACAAGTAATTTAGAAACTAATTAGAGGAGTCTAATTAAAGTCTATGGACTTTCAACCCCTACACAAATGGTTGGTTACTAGCTCAACAAGGGTAGACAATATTACAATGTAGCTAGGAAGAAGGGTGTTTTTGCGAAAGGTGAATAAGAGGTTGAATGGCATCAAAATATAGATCATGACAGTAATACTTATAGAAAATGGAATAAAAACCATACTTATGCGTTTTGATGTAACACAGACTATAAGGAGAAACTACTCACTCCTAAACTGGGATCGAGTTCAGATGTACCGACCACTGGAGGCTCTACCTTACAATATGAGTAGCTTGCCAAAGTCAAGATCAAGCTTAATTAAGTCCAAATGCAATTTCCTACCTACTGTGTACAAGACATCCCCATGAATGCATAATTCCTCATAATAAAACGAAACATCAGCTTATAAAAACTATAAAAAAGGAATGTAAGATGGAAATGATCTTTTCTTTTTGTGTTTTTGAGTTTTTCGATTTTTTTTTTTTTTTTTATAAACTAAAAAGAAGCTAAGAAAATTAAAAGAAAAGAAACTAAAAAGAAAACTAAAAATCTAAATGCAATCCTCAATGCAGTTCCTAAATGCAAAAACTCCCCCTAACTAAAACTTCACATTGTCCTCAATGTGCAGACAATTATAATAGAAACAAACCGAAAGACGGTTGATAGCACATGGAATAGAAAAACGATATGAAATTCTAATGGGAAAAGGGGCTAAAATAAAACGAAAAATGCAAAAGAAAGAACGGAAAGAAAGAAAATTCTTACAAAATGTCAAGCCTCCCCCAAGCTAGTTATTAACAAGGGGAGCTCATCATCAAATCACAAAGGCCACCAGCTACGACCTCTCCTCTTAGAAGGAGGTGGCTCGGGTGCGGATCCAGAAGCATCTGTGTAGTAGGTATCATCTGCAGAATGATAACTACCACGAGAAGGAAAGATCCCGGTTGGGTTGCTAGCTCCTAAGGACTGGTACTCCTTTATATGGTGATCTCCAAAATCACCTCTATACCCCCCAAAACTCTCGACGCCATAGTCGGTTCCACAGTAATCCGGTCCAGCTCGCGGCACACCTGCAGCATAAGTAGTACCATACCCCCCTTCGGGCCAAGTATAAAAAGACGGGTGGGGGCCCTCAGGTCTAATCACACCTTGCCTAACAAAGAGGTCATAGATGGGGTGCAAAGCAAGCTGCTGGTCGGACTGAATTCTATTAACAGACAAGGTTAGGGCTTCAAACATGGCGGTCACATCGCCCTCAGCATGGGTCGAGTGAGAGGATGATCCTACCTCAGGGCGGCGGGATCTAAGTTGAACAGGGGGGTCAATGGGGGTAATATCCCCAACAGGAAGGTATTAAGTAGGTCGGGGTAAGACAGCCTCACCCTCTTGAAGTGGAGGTCGCTGCCGAAGAAATGGAATTTGCTCTATCTCGGCGGTCAACTTGACCGAGTCACGGCCAGCAATCCTCCAAATCATATGGGGGTGAGAAGCACAAAACCAGTTGAGCTGAACAAAATAAGCATAATCCAACCCATTTCCCATCTCGGTGGGAGGTGTAGTCAATGCCTGGAGGTCGGTGGTGGCTTGGTTAAAACCACAAACTCGCATTCAAGGTGAGTGATAAGACCTCCATAGACAATGGCAGTGTTCTTAGGATTAATAGCTTTGGTCAACTGAACAACAAAATGATACAGAACACTAACAGACCATGGCTCATCACCATTCACATTCAAAAATCCTCCTAACATTTCTAACTCTACTCGTCTCACCAAATGAGGTTCAGCACGACCCAAAAAGGTCTATCCCATGAATCTTTACCAGATTCTAATGGCGAGATGATGGATATGTTGGTGTGGGACATGGTCCCAACGAGAGACAGGGTAAGTCGAAATAGCACTCCAAAGTAGGCTAACATCAAAGCCTTCCGGAGGTGAGGTAAAAGTATTTTCAGTGGTGAGACCAAAATATCTAGCAAAAGTCTCTAAGTTCATATTATAATCATCATTAAACAAGCGAAACCGAACTTGAGGCATAGTGTTTCTATTTCTAGACCGATGCAACTCAAAAGAGCTCAAACATTCAAGGGTTAATTGAGGGTAGGTCTCATAACTGAAGTTCATGCTAACATTCATACCTAGACCCCTAAATAACACTTTAACATGCTCAAGAAGTTTCATATGCCTTAAAGAAGAAACATTGAGGAACTTGGTAGCCCTCATACCTTTGCTTTTAAGAACGAACCATTTTTGCCATTGCTCATTGGAGCTAAATTCCACACCCGGAAAGTTAGGATCATGCATAACATCCCCTTGATTTTCGGGTTGTTCATTCGCTTCAAGCATTTCTATATCTTCCTCTGGTGCTCTACTACTTTCTCCTTGAGTGGAGGTTCTTGCCCTCTTTGATTTCCTTAATGTAGGTGCCATTTTCTACAAATAACTAGTATTAAAACATTTCATTCGTAAACACAAATGGATAGCATTAGTGTTATAATACTATGCTTTAAACACAAATTCAAGTATAGTGACCTTAGTAAAACATTGTCATGCTATATTTTGAGCACAAATGGATGACATTAAGCATAACAATATGTTACTAAGATGAACAACATATACTTGAATCATGAGCTTGGCTACTACCTAAAGGTACTAATGTTAACTTATCATGACAAGATCATAAGCTCATAGTATAAAGCATGAATTCAAGCATCATACTACCACTTAAGCATAAGTTGCTAACATATAGCAAAGATGAGTATCCTAATTAGCTAATGGGCATCCAAATCAAAGTAATCATCCTAATTAATCACTAGAATTCACTCTATAACATGTAAGAATCATTAGAAATCCAATTTAAACAAGTTTTGCAATCAAAATCAAGAACCCCCAAATTTGAGTTAGGGTTTGTTCATGTTGGATTTCTGAAAAATATAGAGAGATTGAAGTAACTAAAGTAGAAATAACTTACTTGATGATGCTTAGAAGTTGCCCTTGATGAACTATAGGAACAAATTTTGTAAGAATAGACTAAGAATTGAAGGTTTTGAGAGAATTTTGAGCTTTGAAATTGAAGAACACGGGTATAAGGCAGCAAGCAAAGGGTAGCAAATGAGTTTTATAGAAGCAAATAGAGTAAAACACGAGGCAGCCAATTTACCCGATCGGGTAGACATGGATCCGATCAAGGAAACCTGCTGGTCCGGTTTTTGTTTCTATTTTCTTTGCCACTTGCTCTTACCTTTGGGCTATGTCCTTGAACATATTTACTAACCTTAGTAATCTTGACAACATGGGCCAAGGATAGCTCCTTCTTGTCTCAATAGGTCCTCTGATTCTAAGTACGAAAAAACGATATACTAGACATGCATAATAACAAGTAAAACGAAGAAAATGCTCCTAACTATTACAACACAAAATCCAAAAATAGAGTCCAAATAAAATAGTCCAAAATAAAAATCATTGTCTAATAAATAAAAGGAAAAATGCATAAAGAAAAAGTAAAGAAAAAGACGGGTTGCCTCCCGACAAGCGCATTTTGAGTCATGCTAGACTATGTTTTGCTATCCCTCCTTAAGCCTTATGAAGGGAATTGAGCTCCTTGCAGCTGGATTTGTCCTTGAATTTCCACATTTACCTTTTTACCAACACCCATGGCGATCTCATTCTAATCATGCCTCCGCAGCCTTGAAAGCCTCGAGGTCGCCATCTCCAACGCTCAACACATTCCCCTTTTTATCAAAGGTGGCACTCGATCCATCTATTTCAAACGTGATATTTTCCCCTTTCATATCTATACAAGCTCCAACCGTGTTTAGGAAGGGCCTTCCTAATATAATATAGTCATTCCTTTCCTTCTTTGAATATATGACATAGAAATCGACGGGAACGAGGAAGTACCCAATCCGGATTGGGACATCTTCCACAATTCCTGCGGGAGTATGCATAGATCCGTCGGCTAGTTGAAGACTAGTACTTGTGAATTTCATTTGTATGGGGCAATGGTCATGATAGAAATCAAAAGGCATGACGCTAATGGCGGCTCCTAAATCACACAATGCACCTTTGACCTTATAAAAACACATTGTGAAAGAGATGTTGAAACAACCTGGGTCCTTTAGTTTGGAAGGAATGAGAATCTTCCCTTCTTCAAGGGTAGGTTCCTTGCGATAGTCTTTGGTTGCTTCTTTTTGCCTAGATGTTTTACCAATCCGTGCCTCCAATTTTGAAAAAGCATCGTTTGTTGCCAAAGCTACTTCTCCAATTCTTTCTTCCAATTTCCCTTGAGCTTTAATCAATTTCATGATCAAGGCTTCGAGACGGGATGTCTCCTCATGTGTAGGGACTTTGGTTGGTTTGGCTTGTGTTGGATTGTTGTAAAGTTCATGGGGTAACCTAAAGATAGGCTCCTTACTCTTTTCATTCCCAAGAGGATGATCACAAGGTTTATCACTAATCATATCAATTGTGACAATCGATGGTACTTCACTCCCTTGGGTGTTTTGACTAGAACTCGACGGGGTCAACTCCTCTACTCTCTTTTGGAGAGATAAAATGGCTGATTTGAGTGAGTTTAGGCTAGAAAGGAAGTAAGAGCTCATGTTATGTTGGGTTTGGGTTATCTCCCTTAACTTGACATCTACTAGACCGTTTTGAAAAGGTGGGTATTGTGGTGTATGAGTAAATTGGGCTTGATAAACTTGTGGGTGAAAAGGGTTTGAGGGTGTGAGTTTGTTCCCACATCGTTGAGCTACATGCCCTATCCCACCACAAAGTTCACATGGTGTTGTAATTGAGGTAAATGGGTTGGAAACTTTTGGGCGATATAAGGTACTTTTTGGGGTGGTTTCGTTGGATTGACTGGGACAAGCTAAGGAAATGGTAGTGTCAACATCAATTGAAGTTTCCACTCGACTCTTCTTTCGCTCTCCCCCATTGAGTTGTGAACCTTCCCCTCTTTCATTTTGTGATTTAGTTGACAGGTTTGACAAATTGGTTCTAAACCTACGGTGAAAAGCGATGACAATCTCTTCCCACTGCATAGGCCTTGTGGCTTCCTTTAAACGACGGGTGAACCACCATTTAGCTTCTCCCTTTAGTGATAAAGGAAAAAGGGTTTCTCGAATTTTGTTTTCGGTGATTCCCTCCCTCATAAAGGTTTGACATAACTCACAAAAGGTTTGAAGATGGTGCGACGGGTTTTCGTTTGGTTTTCCACTAAATTGGTTACCCTCTATGAGAGCAATCAAAGTCAAATGAACCCTTAGGATCCCACTAGCGAGCTCAAAAACCCGGTACCTTGGATCTTCCCTTGTTCGTACCATTTTTGTCAACCTACAAGAAAAAACACAAAAGAGAAAGTTAGAAACGATTTTAGGTACGATTGCACCTGAAAAATGGTAGAATTGATAAATAAAAACCAACAATACATAGATAAACAAAACCGTGCTTCCCCGACAACGGCGCCAAAATTTGGTCAGGTTTGTCGCGGTCCCGATACAAAAAGAATTACCCGCACTTAGGCTAACAACATAAGGAATGTAATTAGGGAAGTAGGGTGTCGATCCTCAGGGAGTACGTGTTAACTATGAATTGCTATGGATTGATTTTCATTTAAGTTCGAGTCACTTTAGGTGGTTGTCTAAACTATTAACATAAAATAAAATGAAAAGTATATAAATGACGATATGTAAATGACAAATATGTAAATTGCAAATGAAAAACTCAGAACAGAAGACTTACCCGATCGGGTTGTCACATACCCGATCGGGGAAACCCTCTGATCCGAATAACAACAACTAAATTCTAACTAAAAACGATATTTAAATGACAATATTGAAAGCCTAACTAACTAAACTAATAAACTAGATAATAATAATAAAGTAAACTATCTAAGAACAAAAATAGAAAGACGATAAAGTAAACTAACTAGATAACAACAAAATAAACTATCTAATGCGGTAAGATAAACTAACTAAT
>JAIUZE010017677.1:0-17121 GCA_022085475.1 Heliosperma pusillum | reverse complement strand
ACGGATCATGGCACTGAATTTGATAATCAAGCTTTTATAGAATATTGTAGGGAGAATGGTGTAGGACATAACTTTTCTGCACCACGAACCCCACAACAAAATGGTGTCGTGGAACGTATGAATAGAACGTTAGAGGACATGGCCCACACTATGCTTTTGTGTAGTGGCCTTCCTAAGAGCTTTTGGGCAGAAGCCATAAGTACTGCATGCTATGTGCACAATCGAGCTATGATTAGACCTATTCTCAAAAAGACTCCCTATGAACTTTTAAGAGGGAGAAAACCCAATATAGCTCACCTTCGTTGCTTCGGGAGTAAGTGTTTTGTCCATAATAATGGAAAGAGTAATTTGAGCAAATTTGATCCACGAAGTGACGAAGCTGTGTTTGTTGGTTATTCTAATCATAGTAAAGCTTTCAAAGTTTTTAACAAAAGAACCTTGTGCATAGAAGAAAGTGTTCATGTTGTATTTGATGAAGATAATGTGCCTGAACAAGTTGAACAGAATGAAGAAGAAGACATGAATGATCCAGACTTTCGCCTTTCAAGGGAAGACGAGCCAGTTAATAATGAAGAAGTTATTGAAGGAATCAATGATGAACTTGATAAATCCGCAAATGACCTTGAACAGAGAAATGAGACAATTGTTGATGATACGAATGTCTCTTCTCAAAACAAGGAAAAGGAAACTGAAGTTATAACTGATGATGCTATAACTTTGAACCAGAACCAAGATGGTGTAACTGAAGTTGTACCAACTTCAGCTATAACCCCAGAGTCCAACTCAGGGGGAACCAATCTTGATTCTGAATTATTTGAGGAAAATGAGAGTTCATCAGATGATGATGAGCCTAGGAACTCTAAGAAATGGAAATATATGAGTTCTCATCCTATGGATAGTATCCTAGGAAGTTTGAATAAGGGAGTTCAAACGAGGCGAACATTAAATAACTTTTGTTCATTCTATTCTTTTCTGTCTACCATAGAGCCTACCAACATCAAACAAGCTCTTACAGAATGCGACTGGATTGTGGCTATGCAAGAGGAGCTTCAACAGTTCGAACGTAATAAAGTATGGCACCTTGTGCCACGACCTCCTAATCGAACTGTGATTGGTACTCGATGGGTATTCAGAAATAAATTGGATGATTCAGGAGTTATAGTTCGTAACAAGGCTCGTTTGGTTGTTCAAGGTTATAATCAACAAGAAGGGATTGATTATGACGAGACATTCGCTCCAGTAGCAAGACTTGAAGCTATTCGCTTGCTCATTGCCTTCGCAGCTCATAAAGGAATGAAATTATTCCAAATGGACGTTAAGACTGCATTTCTTAACGGTTATTTGGAAGAAGAGGTTTTTGTTGAACAACCTCCTGGATTTTTGAATAGCAAATTTCAAAACCATGTTTTTAAACTCGATAAAGCGTTATATGGTTTGAAACAAGCGCCTAGGGCTTGGTACGACAGATTGTCAAAATTTTTATTACAAAACAATTTTAAAAGAGGATCTGTCGACAAAACCCTATTTCTAAAATCCGAGGGTTATGATTTACTTGTTGCTCAAATTTATGTAGACGATATTATTTTTGGTTCTACTAACAATAAATTGTGCAAGTATTTTTCAGATCTTATGACCTCTGAATTTGAAATGAGCATGATGGGAGAATTGAAATTCTTCCTAGGATTGCAGATTCAACAAACCAAAGAAGGCATAAAGATTCACCAACAAAAATATGTCAAGGAGCTAATCAGAAAATTTGGTATGGAGAACGCTCATCCAATGGACACGCCTATGGGAACTGACAAAAAGTTGACCTTAGACGAAACTGGTAAGTCCGTAGATGAGACTACATATCGAGGTATGATTGGTTCTTTATTATATTTGACTGCAAGTAGACCTGACAGTATGTTCAGCGTATGTGTCTGTGCTAGATTTCAATCATGTCCTAAGGAATCACATATGATTGCAGTTAAACGTATCTTGAGATATTTAATTGGTACATCTAATTTATATTTATGGTATCCACTTGAGTGCAATTTCGATCTAGTAGGATATTCAGACGCAGATTATGCGGGATGTTCGTTAGATAGAAAAAGTACCTCTGGATTTGCTACGTTTGTTGGACCTTGCATAATTACTTGGGGATCAAAGAAGCAAAATTCGGTTGCGTTATCCACTGCAGAAGCCGAATATATCGCTGCAGGACTGGTATGTTCCCAACTACTTTGGTTAAAGCAACAACTATGTGATTATGGTGTTAATGTTGGTTGTATGCCTGTTTTCTGTGATAATACGAGTGCTATTGTTATTTCTAAGAACCCAGCTCAGCATTCTCGTACTAAGCATATAGACATTAGACATCATTTTTTGCGTGACCAGGTAGAAAAGGGCAACATTAAACTCGAATTTTGTAGTACTGATGTTCAATGGGCTGACATTTTAACAAAGGCGTTAGCGAGAAGACGTTTTGAGATTTTGCGGTTGGAAATTTGTTTAATCGGTAGCAATTAAATTCATCTTATTTATTTTGTGAACCTGCGTGACTGGCTAGATTAAGACGAGATTATATGACTGTGTCCGCATATTTCATTGCTAGTATATTTGTGTTTAATATAATATATTTTACGTGACTATCTTGCATATTTAGTGTTTTATGTAAATTGAATTATGAACCACTTCTTTGCCAAAAACCTATCGTATTCACTTTCCAAAATTGAGCCAAATTCTACCCATGTATCCTATACTAGCCTAATTTCTCAAACAAAATAACCTTTCCATATCTTTTTATTTACCAAAATTCTATCCTTACCATATCCCAACAAAAATAACTACCCAAGATTCTTTTCCTACCCAAATTCAAATAAACAAAAAAAAAAAGGAAAGAACTATATTGGACGGCACACCCATGTGCCCAAGTACAAAAGAAACACCTACCTCTTACACAATCATAATTACCCATCACCCATCACCTTTTACCATCTTAATTACTCAACCAATTTTTTACCACTTCTTCTCCTTCCTCACGGTTCCCTTACCAAAACAAAACACAAAAACACCCAAACCTTCAACCTTCAACAATGGCTTCCACTAGATCAAAAATTGCTAAAAATCCAAATCCTAAAACTCCCAAGCCAAGCATGCCTAAAAATACCTCTTCTCCTCCCACACAACAATCACCCAACCCAAACCAAACCGAGTCGGGTGCGGGTCTCGAGGGTACGAAAAGAAGACGGTTAAATAAAGGCAAAGGTAGACTCCAAGAAGATGTTACAAACGAACCCACTGACACGGTTTTCGAGGAGACCACACGGGTAACTCTTCGTGATTTTTCGCCGCAAGAAACATCTTTGGGAATTGATAAACTCCGTCTTACAAAAGACGAAAGAAAACTTGTGAACCGGGTTGCTCAATATGGAATACACGGTGGTCGGTATTATCCTAAGGCTTGGTGTGACAAGTATAGGGCTTTGGGATTCTTTTCTGATTTTCTAAATTTCCAAGAATGGAAAACGGTGGCTCAGTTTTCGGGTCCGGTGTATCCGATTGAGGTAATTCAGTTCTTTTCCTCTGTTTCTTTAGACAATGGAGTCTTGCATGCCGTCATAAATGGCCGTTCAGTTTCGATTTCCGTGACGGACTTTTGTACTCTGTTTTCGGTTCCTGATGATGGAATCAAAATCAATCCGAGTACGTCATGGGAGGAACTGACGGACATGGCTAAGCTGGAGGTTAAGCAGTATTTTGATGTTGGGGCGACGGTGTCGAGTTGCGTGTTGGCAGGTAGTGTTTCTCCGAAACTGAAATTTCTGTTAAACTTTTTATGGAATACTGTGATCCCGCGACGAGGAGGACGGGATAAAATAGCTTGTTATGAGATGTTGGTAGTTAAGCATTGGTTGGAAGGAAATCGGGTTAATTTACCTTCGCTTGTCTTTAATCGTATTTCACAAACCGCTTTCTCGGTAACCGAAGACAAATTTTACTCTACTCTTGACTTGCCGTATGGTATGTGGCTGTCACGGCTCTTTGAGTCAAAGGGAGTTGTTAATGTGCAAAATTATGGGGTCGCGGTAAAAGATGAAATGTGTGATACATTCTTGAAGTTTATGAAGTTAGATGCTAATGGTCCGGAATTGCTATTTTTAGTGAAGGGCAGTTCGGTTGGTATGCCAACGGGTGGGGCTGATTTTTCCATGATTGAATCCAAATTGGATTTGTTCATTGGTAGTATTATGGAGCGCTTGGATGCGCAGGATAAGAAAATTGAGACGGTATTGGACACGGTTGTTCAAGCCGTGGGTGTGGGTTCCTTGAGCTCAACCCGTGACCAAGGTGGGTCGGGTGTGAGTCATGAGATGAGGACATGGATGGATGGTGTGGATGATCGCCTTGCTAAGATGGAACGAAATATTATCGATTGTAAGCAAGAGGCGTATAGGCAAAGGGATAGGATGACATTCTTGGTGAGCCAAGGCGGGTCGTTGGTTAAGAGCGGGACGGAGATGCGTGAGGGAATGCGTACTATATACGATGCGACGGAGGCTCTTTCGCTGAAAGTCCGGAACTTTGATGTTTGCCTCACCGCTCAAGCTTCTCATATGTCTAATTGCCTTGAACGTCTTTCCACTCTTGAGTACTGCACTAGGCCCGGTTATGTCGATCCTAACAAAATTCGCCAACCCAAAATGCCTTGATTTTTCTATCCTTGGTTGTTTTAACTCTTAAACTACTAATCCTATTCGGCCCATTTGGCTTATTTTGACATTGTCTATTCGGCCCAATGGCAACTAACAATCTATTTTGTGGTTTGTAGTTTAATCAACATTTGCATTTTATTTTGCTTGGTATATATCGTCTTATATTGCGTATTTTGCATATCTATTTCTTGCCTTGACATGTGTTATTCTAGTCGTTTAATGTCTTTGTTCTTGTCTTTTCAATGATGCCAAGAGGGGGAAGAAATGATATGATTTGAGTCTTTGCTTAAGCTTGCTCCTTGTCAAGACTCGTTATCTCTTAAATTCTCTCAAGCTATAACTTTGGCTAAGTTGTTTTGTTCTTGCGATCAAAGTTGCTATAACTTTGGAGTGCTTTGTTGAGGGGGAACCATACTTAGTCACATTGTTAAGAGGAACTCTTGAGGAAATCATATGAGACTTGTCATCATCAAAAAGGGGGAATTTGTTGGACCAATTTCATAGTTTTGATAATGACATGTGTTTACGTAATAATATGTTTTACTCGATATATCATATGCGTGTAATTGTGTGCTTTAGTCTTATTATAGCTAGCAACAATTATGAGAAGAAAGATCAAAGTTAGACATAACTTTGATAAAGTCTGTGAGACAAAGTTATAACAACTTCAGGAATAACTTTGGAAGTGAACTTGGAAGTTATAGCTAACCAGGCATAACTTTAAGGAAAATCGCTTCAAACAAGATCTACATCAAACTACACAAGACTCGAGATGGAGGGTCTTTGTGATCAAGATGAAGAGATAATCCGTATACTGAAGATCTTTGTGAAGATTAGATAGTATAGGTCGTCATTCGGTAACTATTCCATTCGAGAGATTTTATGTTCAAAAGTTATAGCTTTAGTCTATGACTTTGGATGATAAAATATTGATGCATGATTTTGGAAATAAAATGTTTTGAAATGTTTTCAAAAATGAAAGAGTATTTTTATTTATCAATTATTTTAATAGAGAATGTATTTATGAGATTCTATTGGTTAGTAATACAACTTATGGGTTGTCATGTTACCTAGGGTTTCTAATATATTCTATCTCAATTTATTGTTAACCTAATTAGCCCACCTAGTGGTTGAGCCATCTAGGGTTTCGTGAAACCTAGTTTGTGCCACCTAGGGATTCGTGCTCCTAGGGTTTCGTGAGCTAGGATTCGGCCTCCATAGGTTTGTTTCCTTAGTTTACCTAATCTAGGATTCTACTATATCTTTACAACAATATTTTGAGATATCAAGATAAATAGATTTCTATAAGATAAACCTAATAATATTTTGAGATAAAGATATTTCTAAAAGATAAGCAAATATTATTTTATGATAAGATAAGTATCTTTATTAAATATTATACTAGGGTTTTAGATCTACTATAATTCTTCTACTATAAATACTCATTCACATACAATTTGGAAAACACACGACATACACTACATTCACACGGCTATTTATTTTACTTGTGTTGATTTTCCAAAATCGTTTTAAAGCAAACCTTTGAGCAAATATTTATTATTTTTAGAGTTTGTTTTTAAAAGAGTCGTGCATCAATTATTATCAATCGCTTGAGTGAAATACGTTATTGGATAATAGTACATCATTATAAGCTTACAATTCTTTAACGGGAATTTGTGTGAGTTATATTGTACTTTCTTATTAGCGTAAGATAATATAGAGTATTTAGCGATACTCACCTTGAGTTATAATCATAGTGTTGATTATACGAGTGGGTTGGTAATTTTTGTAATCCGTAGAAAGGTACTAAAAATTATTAATCGAGAATAGTGGACGTAGGTTTCAACGTGTGAAACTGAACCACTTCAAAAATCATGTGCCTCTCTCTTATCTCTTTACTTTTTGTTATTTCGTTATTCGCGCTTACTTTGATTAATTAATTAGTTGATTTTAATTCATAAGGTCAAATAATTAATTACATATCACATAAATCGAAAAAGTGGGGCTAGTTTTTAATACTCAATTCACCCCCCCTCTTTCGTATTCGATCAATAGACTCTACAAAGGTATTTGCATATACCTTTTACATACTCGAGGACGAGTAAGATTTTTGTTTGGGAAAATTTGGGACGCTCCAAATTTATCACTTTTTACCCCTTCACGAGTCTTGTTTTAAGCATAAAATATACTAGTTATATCTGTCTTTCTTTATATTTTGCTTGTATCTTGATCTTTTACTTTCTCATTTAATATTTCAGGAAATCGAGTAAGAGGAACGAGATTATTTAAACTTCGGGAAAAGTGAAGACGATGCGGGATCTTTTACAAGTCTAGCATGTATGTTCCTCGCACAATGATAGGCTTATCGCGTACCTAATAAAAGATAAATTACTCTAGCTTAGCCTAACAACATATAAATGCAGTTAAGGAAGTACAGGTCGATCACAGGAAGACGGGAGGTTCTAAATGAGTTGTCATGGCATGAATTTTATCAAGGTCGAGTCGAGTGTTGATTGTTTGTTTGGTAATTAAAAAGAAATAACAAAATAAAATAAATGACAATATAGAGAAAACATATAGGGGATAGGTTTTACATGCAAACTAGCAGAGCATGGTCAAATCAAGGGTAGTAAAGTCGGTAAATGTCTAGGTCACTGGCACATCCGTACATGCCTCTCGGTTTATTGCCAACCTTAGAACGGGTCCTAAAGGCTTTCGATCTTACTAGGTCATTCTACTATTCATGCTTTGTCTAATTCTCTTACCGACTTTCGATCTTAAGACAGAATTTAACAAGTATAGTCTAATAATCATAGCCATCGATCAAAGACTAACATATGATAAAGCACGGAATAGAAACAATATAACATTCACAAAACCCACAATCTAACAATATGAAATGCTACTCTAACATGCTTCCCCTACACCCTAGAGAAACGAATTACTCACACATAACAAATAAACTAACTACTAACAAATACGAATAGAGATTTTATAATAACAATAAGATAAAGAAGGAATCGTAATAACAATTACAAAATGGACAAAGGAGCAGTAGAAGAATACCAATAATGAACTTCAATAATAGAATAATGAAATGGAAGATAAAATACTTGAATAAAACCCAAATCCAATGTAAACGTAATAATTTAAATGTTTTGTTGAGCATTATTATAAAGGAAAGTAAAGTTTCTAACCTTAGAACATAAGAAAAATGACGGAAAAGAAGATGTGTGATACACGGGTTTCGCGATCCTTTCCAAACTGTGGTGCACGGGATACCACTGCTGGAGAAACGAGGGGCGAGTGTGAAAACACGCATTTGTGGAGTCGCCACCAACTTTTGTGGGAAGTTGGAACCGTTCGAATACTTTATGCCATGTCAAGACACAAAGGAATGACAAGAACACTAAGAACTCGTTACCCTTAGCATTCTATGTCTAGAATGACTCTCGTGGATGCCAATGAAGACGGATTTTCACAGAGATCTGGAGTAAGGGGCGAGGGTACGTATTAGGAAGTTCTTTTGATCGAACACCTAATCCCGCCCGCCACGATAGTTGCCTCTACTAATGATTAGGGAAACTCTTCTGTTATATATCGATGTGTTGTCGATTATATGCATGCTATGCAACATCCACGTTTTAATCCTAGCATGTGAACCTAGACTACGTTGGTTGAACATGTAGTTTAGCATTCAATTGTGTCAAAGTAGGATTTAAGATTGATGTGGCATGTGAGAAGGCAATTAAAGCATACTATGATTAAATAGAACTATAAAAGAAATATTACAATTGATTACAACGATCACGGGATCTATGTCGGAAATAAGTTTGAAAGATTATTTGAAAGAAAGAAAAGAATATTCTCGAGTGTTCAGACACGGTTTTAAAAGACGGTTTATAGAAAATGAAGCGGTTTTTTACCCGGACTCCAAAATGACTCTAACTACTGTCAAAACGATCGTATCGGTACGTAGATTATGACCAAGGGGTAGACTCAACTGTTTGAGCTATCACTTGACGATAAACTTACGAATTGTCACAAATCGTTTCGCATACCAGACATGCGGCCCAATCATCAATGGGTGGTTGGCGAAAGGTGTAGAAACGAGGTATCTACATTGCCCCCACTTTGAATGAGGCTTGGACAAGGCAAAAGGTAAAGTATAGCCATCAGGTCAATCGAATATTACAACCTGACGACTATGGCGACGCGAGGCGGTTCAAGGGATCTGAACCAAGGACCTGTCGTTGGGAACATTTTAAAGTCTGTCGACTGTCGGGGAGGGTCGTTTAAAGTCCGTTAGACTACGTACGAAAACTCGCCAGCCATAAGAAGGAGTCATATATACCTGAGCATCTTCTTACTTGGACTTGAGGCTGCGTCATGAGGCCCGCGAGCCGTCTGAAAGGCATACGTAATGAGGCTCGCCAGCCGCTGGGGATAAGGTGCGTAATGAGGCTCGCCAGCCGCTGGATGAGGTACGTAATGAGGCTCGCCAACCGCTGGATGTGAGAATCTGCATGTCTTTGTCTTCAAGCAAACTCTCGTTGGGGAAACATGTTTCGAAACTTTATAAGTGGAAGATCCTGTCTGGATTGAATCGTCTCGAGAATCGGCTTGGTTATGGCGAAAAAATATCTTGAGGATGAAAAATAGGCCCACGGATTGTATGTCTGAAAAAGTGGGTCACTGCTGAGGTGACGTGACGGTTCTGAAACCTGCCGAGAAAAGGCGCATAAGACTTGGGCCTACAAGTAAGGAACTTGTAACCAACTTTCGATTTTAGGCGAAACATTGCTGAGGATAGGGCGCAGCAAGAGCTGCGACCTTTGGAACAGGCGCAGCTGTTGCTGCGTTTCTTCCCAAGCTTCTCCCTGTCTGATAAAAGACGCGAACAGACGAAGTCACTTTCATTCATCCAACAGTCATAAACTCGAACCATTCTCTCAAAACTCAATCAAACTTGTTGAAATTTTGATCAAATTGCTCCATAAGCTACGACA
Organism: Heliosperma pusillum; assembly: GCA_022085475.1. NCBI lineage: Eukaryota > Viridiplantae > Streptophyta > Magnoliopsida > Caryophyllales > Caryophyllaceae > Heliosperma > Heliosperma pusillum. Next base: position 7,415 of record JAIUZE010017677.1, on the reverse strand, counting down.
AACCGAGGTATGCATTCCAATCTCGCTTTAATCGTGTATATTTAATTGATTTTGATTTTGAAATTGGGGTTCCCTTCCCTAAAGAACTCGAAAATTGAGGGGTTCTTGCTCCCTTGATATGTATGATAGAAATTGACATTAAAAATCAACCGTTGGCCTTGTTAGGAACATAGCCATGCGTTCGTTTTTCATTTTCGTCGAGTTTTGAACAAATGAGACAGATACTCACTGAATTGGAAACCGCTTCGAAAACCCCCTTAGGGTAGCTCATTTTGGATGAAACTTGGTGTTCTAGAACCCTTGTGTAGTGGGTGAACTTGTTGTAGCATTAGTTCTTCACTTTGCGACAGTCTTTGTCTGACGCTTTTCTAGGGTATAATCGCTATTATAGCGAAATGCTGTCGAATATTCTACTCGAACCCAAAATTAGGCTTTGAATTTAGACTTGAGTTGACCACTACCCTACATGTGTAGTCGGGATTTTGAAAGAACGGTCAAAGATGACCATAAAACTTCTTGAAAATGACTTGAAACGCTTTTTAAAGTGTTCTTGCCATTGCTTGAAATCGCTGAGGATTTGCTTAAACCGTTTGACAGGTTTGAAATGTGTAGGTGACATTCCTTCTACGTTAGGGATAGTTCCCATGGACAAATGTCTTGAGACTTCTTCTTCCCGTGTGAGAGAAGATACACCAGCCGAGGTGGCGCAGGAGGCCGGGATGGCTGAGGACGAGGTTCCGAGAAGGATTACCACAGGTCGAGGTGGACACCATCTCGCGGGTGTACCTGAGTGGGCTGAGAAACGGGATGGTAGACATCTCATTTTGGCAGCGGAGAGCCATATGTCTTACAGGACAGCACAGAGCATGGTAAACCTTTATATTTGCTTGTCGTTCTCCATATCCGATTGCCATTTATTTTGAAGTATAAAATGCTAACTTCACTTTATTGACTCAAATCGCAGGAGGCCGGGAACATGAGGTCCTTTTATGGCTACACGACCATGATGGAGGCGTACGAGAAGCTGACCGAGGATGAGAAGACTCTCATTGGGGGATAAGCCTTTCGAGAGCTGGTCCGAGCCTGGAGGTCGATCAGGGCAATGAAGATTCGGGCTAACCTTTTTCGCGGGCCTTCTTGGATCGTTACTAGGATACGACTTTGACCTTCCATATGCCTTTTGGGGAGGTCGGAGTCACCTTGGAGGATTACTGCATGATCTCTGGTTTGACGTGTGGAGAAGAGAGCTTAGAGTGGCCGTCGGTGGCCCCGAGGGTCGACTCGGAGGAGGCGAGACAGCTAATAGGTTGGAACCTGCCGGCAGGGGCGGCTGCTATACATGGGTTGGTGCAGAGCTCTTATGTTAGAGACTACTTTTATGGTAGGACTCAGACGTGAGTGAGGATAGGTGGAGAGATGGTGGCTCCTCATCCTTGTACAACTGAGCAGTGGGCTTGGCTTTGGTTGTGGTGGTTCTTGTCCTTGATTTACTTCGAAGACAAGGGGGAGAGGCTATCGACGAAGCTTATTCCTTTCCTTTCTGATTTGGGTAGTCTAGGTCGCTTGGACTGGGTTACTCCCGGCTTTGCGGTCCTTACTCGTTATATGAGGGTCATGGTCAGGCCGGAGCTGATGGAGAAGGGGACTTCTCCTGCTACAGTTGGTCCTGGACTCTTGCTGGAGGTATGAACCTTCCTTTGAAACCTTGTTGAAAGATCAATAACTTTGTTTTGATTGAAAGATCAATATTTGATGTTGATACTGTTATTACCCTTTTTTGCAGGCTGAACCTGAGCTGTTATTACCCAAGAGGACGGAGCCTGAGCCGAGGGCGTACCCAGTTTTGAGGGACTGGGTAGTGTGTCGTAATAAGAGTCATCGTTCTTATTATAATGTCTATAGGAGGGGCGTGAATGCCCTGCAGCTGGAGCACGTAAGTATCTTCGACTACTTTCTTTTATGTCTTTTATTTTGGAGAAAGATCACAAGGAATCGTCCTTTGTCCTATCATCGTCTGGAACTGGATCGTAAGAATGAACCCTTTCTTTTCTTTGTCTTAGTGGGTTACGAGGCCTTGGGTTGACTACCCGGACGCACCATCTTTCGTAACGAAGGTCTTATGTCCTAGGAGCTCGAGTCGGTTGCTGCTAAGGACGCCCATAGGACCTGTGTAATGAGCGTTTGACTCGGCAATGCTCTCTTGATGCTTTCACGGTCCCTATCGATCCTTCAGTGTCGATGTTTAGGGAGCCTTTCGACGCTGAGAGAGAGGCTGACCTGGCTGGCGTGAGTGGAGACGCCCTCCTTCTTCCTGTCGAGGATTACCCGGGGTTTCTTCGTCGGAGATTGGCGTACTGGCCAATCGTGGTAAGCATTGTTTGCTTCTTGTATATCAAACTTTGAGAACTGATAAGTTATTTGTTGATGAACCATTTGATTTTTGCAGGCGATCGAGGTGGCGGGCATCGAGCCCCTAACTTACCCCGTCTTTTGTTGCATATGAATGCATTTGTTTTAACCTTTGATTTTTTTTGAATGTAGGTGACCCCATCTCAGCACGTCGCGCTGTGGAGGGTGGCCAACCGATTGTGGGCAATAGCCGTTGAGGTACTCGCAGGTGGACGGGACGGACAGGTAGGAACCTATCGTTTCTTTTCATTTATTGCTGCATTTTTGTGTTTTTGAAATGAAATGGTTGACTAAAATGAGGCATTTCTTTTGCAGAGAGCCTTGGCGCGTGAGCACGTAGAGTCTCGGCCGGAGACAGCCGAGTCTCAAGAGGAGATACCCCGCTTGCTGAGAGAGCTGGAGGCCGGGATGCCGAGATTGCTGCCCTTGATATTTTAGCTGGGCTCACGGGTGATGAGGACTAGTTGACTTTTGCTGTTTGTAGATTTTGGATATTTGAACTTTGTTTTTGGATTTGTTGTACATTTGGATCTTTTTTCGGGCGAGACCCCCAGTTTCGGGTTTTATTTTAGGGCGAGAGCCCCCCGTACATTTCTCATTTGCTTGTGTACGACGGTCCGAGTGCCTTTGTTGGAAGATATCTCTTGTTCCTGCGGGTTAGTTTAAGGACATGTTTGGTAGTTGACGGTTTCTGTCGTCATTCTGCCGGAATAGAATTCTCATAAATTACATGTAGTATACAACAAGTAATTTACTTAAACATTTTACATGTGGCATATCTATAGCCTAAACTAGCGCGAAATGAATGCCTGAATATGACAAAATGCGATAAAATGTATGAAAATGTAAAAATATGACCGATAATGGGGAGGGTTACCCCCTTAAAAAAAGAAAATAAAAAGAAATATATAAGTTTAGACAAAATGGAAATGAAATGATTTTCCTAAATAAAAAATGAAAAAAAAAAACGGGTAAGTGTGCGTGACTGGCGAAGATGTCGATCTTTGTCTAGAAAACCGAACCCGGCTAGGATGAGGAAACCCAAGACCTTGGTAACTCGGCATATTTTACGAACCCACATCCTATAGGAATAGGAAGTCATAGAAGAATATGAATTAGGAAGGCGCAAGAGTTGGAAATTCCGAGAAAGGGTCTGAGGAAAAGGCGCAGCAAGAGCTGCGACTCTTCAAAAGGGCGCAGCTGTTGCTGCGTCATTTCTTTGGCTGATCAGACCTCGACTAAAATTAGGAAAAGACGAATAGTATATATAGTGAGCTCGGTTGAATATTTTATTCATACAATTCTTCCAACAATCCGTCTCTCATATAAAAACTCTCAAATCCCAACAAAAGAACTTGCACTATAATGGATGCCTTTGAAAACCGTCTCAAAGAATGGGCAAATGAGTTCACCCATGTTGAGAAACATGATATGGGTGCCTACAACCTAGGGACGATCTTGAGTTTGAAATTAGTGAAAGTAGTAAGGCCCTTCCTAGATGCCCTGAATCGATTTATAAATAAGGAAGACCCTTCTTTATCCTATGTTGCGAGGCGCAGAGCCTTTGGGTTTTGCCTTTTGCATGGTTATATTTTCCAAGGGCACATTGAGAAGGAGATGAGGGAAGACCCTCTTTTCTTGAGCTTGGTGGAGGAAATGGAGCTGCGCAAGAGCCCAGCTTGCCTTTGTTTAGGAGAGATTATCCTTGGCCTTGATAATAGAAAGGCTAACCGCGATCTTCCATATCTGGGGACCCCGTCGTCTTGCAAGTAAGATATGTGCGCGGGTATCGTGAAGGTGGCCATTTGATCCGATGGATTGTGCCATGGTGGCACCTTAGGTCGGTGACTGGGGTATCGTCGTTGGATCTGACTCGGTCACTTCACGTTCCTGGCTTGGAATTAATGGTATGTATATTTCTAGAAAGACTAGTGAGGTAAGTGGGCCTTAGGCAAAGGATCCCGAAACTTGATACCGTTTCCCAGACTGCCCTGGCTCATACCGCAGAGTCTTGTAGGGAGTGTGCCGCGAGATGGGTACAAAGGAATATGTGTTTCATACCTGTTCTGGTTGGCTCCCTATGGGTATCTGACTCATATCTGCGATGGAGGAAAGCTAGTACCTCTGAAGAGTGCGAGAAGCTAAGAAAGCGCGAGCTTGTGGATTGCAAGATTTATGAATCTGGTAAGGAGAGGTCGAATTACTTGACTGAAGGCGAGGAAGAAGCCGGATTCCTAGTCATGCATCCAGCGAAGAGGTGGAGAACTAATCCTGCTGCGAGGGTAGTGATTGATAGACAAGGTAAGGCGAGACCACGAGAAAGACCGTTGGTGATTAGGTCTGAGGTGACGCATGAGCATACGGGTCGTGGTCGAGACAAAAAGTGTGAAAAAGATGACAAAGGCAAAGGGAAGATGAAAGAGTAGCCTTAGTCAGTTTTATTTTTATTGTGTCGTATTATTATTAATTTTGAGTTGTAATAAAAGATGGTGGGATTTTTAGAATCCTAGCCTTAGCTTTTTATTTCAGCATTTCTTTATATATTAATTATTATTATTACTTTTGGACAATGAATAAAGATTTGATTTAGTTAGGAAACTAATGAGTTTTCCTTCTTTATTATTCTTATCGAATTTCAAATGCAAATGCAAATGACCTTCTATTCACATTTCAAAATAATAGTTGGGTTGAATCCTAGAAGGAATTGCCTACGTATTCATTAGAAAAATGAAATCAAACCCTGCGCGTAGTTCGATAAAATGCAAAAGAATAATTGTTCAAACAAAAGCTTGTAATGAACATAGAAAAAGGCGGCGTGTGCCTAGCTTAATCCTAAAAGAAGTACACTTCGATTGATTTGATGACATAAGGATTATTCAAATGTCAAAATACAAGAGCATAGCGACATTAAGTTCAACTGGCCTGGGGCCGATTTTATTCCGTGTCGCATGAGCGACATGTGGGGTTACGCGAGGTGCACTTCCTAGTGCATGCTAAGGGTAGTATCGTTTTAACTGGTCTAGGTTGGTAGGGTTAGCGAATCATTCCCGTTTAGGTCTGTGATTTTAACTGCACCCCTTGAGAATATAGATTTGACTAAGAAACGCCCTGCCCAGTTAGGTTTGAACTTTCCTTGTGGATCGACAGGTAATAGTGCTCTGACTGACTTGAGCACTAAATCCCCTTCTTTGATGTTTCTGGCCTTAACTCGTTTGTTGAATGCTCGTTTGATACGTGGTTGGTATGTCTGTACATTATGTAATGCACGCAAATTACGTTCGTCCAAGAGGACAAGTTCATCATATCTATCCCTCTTTCAATCAGCTTATGGGATTTGACTTTCTAAGAAAACATGCAGAGATGGGATTTCTAGCTCTACTAGTTGTACAGCTTCAATTCCATAGGTTAGATAGAAAGGAGTGGCCCCAGTGGGTGTCCTAACTGAAGTGTGATAGCCCCATAACGCGAAGGGTATCTTGTTTGGCCAATCACGGTAATTGTCGATCATTTTCTTGACGATTGTGATGACATTCTTGTTAGCTGCCTCCACCGCGCCATTAGTTTGAGGTCGATAAGGCGAGGAATGATGATGAGTGATCTTGTATTTGGCTACAACTATTCAGTCTCTGCTTGGAAGTGTGATCCATTGTTACTGATGATTTCATGTGGGCAACCATATCGACAAATGATATTGCTTTGTATGAACTTTGCCACATTTTTAGCAGTAAGACTAGTGTAGGATGCTGCTTCAACCCACTTCGTGAAATAGTCAATAGCTACCAAAATGAATGAGTGACCTCCTGTTCCATATGGGGTGATTTTTCCGATGATGTCGATTCCCCAAGAAGAAAATGGCCAAGGACAGGTCATGGTGTAAAGCAATGAGGGAGGAACATGTTGAATGTTCCCGATGATCTGGCAATTGTGGCAGTGTCTGAAGTATTTAATACAATCTGACTCCATAGTCGTCCAGTAATTTATTAGAAGTGTGATTTTCTTTGCCATCATGGGCCCGCTCATGTGAGAACCGCATTCTCCATCATGTACTTCTTCCATTACTTTTCGTGCCTGTGAACGATCAAGGCAACGCAGGCCGACACCAAGAGGTGTTCTTCTGTATAATTCTCCTTGCAGAAGGAGGTATTGAGAGGCTAGTAAGCGTATGGCACGTTGTCCCCTCTTATCTATCTCTGGTGGGTATGTACTGTTGAGTTTGAATTTTATAATGGCTTGGAACCAGGGTTCCTCTGGATTCTCTTCTTCGTCCGTAAGTTGGTACACATAGGCCGCTTCTGACTGTCTTTCAATGCATAGAGGCATGTTGATCATGTTGTCTGGCATGTTGATCAAGGCTGCAAGTTTTGCAAGAGCGCCTGCAAATTGATTCTATTCACGAGGTAGATGTAGATAAGTGACTTGATCAAAGAACTGGGCAACTTGGTCTATTCTGGCCTGATAGGGTGCTAGACTTTCACTTCGAATTTTCCATGATCTCGAGACCTGGTTGATTACTAAGGAGGAGTCTCCATGAACTCGAAGATTCTTAATGCCTAGAATGACTACCGCTTGTAAACCAATGAGGCAAGCTTCGTATTCTGCTGCGTTATTTGTCACCTCCAAGTCGAGTTTGACAGATAGTTGTGTATGCTCGCCTTCAGGATAAATGAGAAACACTCTCACTCCGAATCCTCTTATATTCGACGCTCCATCAAAGTAAAGGTCCCAGGTTTCTATACAGGTTTGTAATATATCCTCGTCTGAAAATGACCACATATCTATTGTTTGGGTGTCGTTGATAGGATTGTCTGCGAACAAATCAGCGACGGCACGTCCTTTTATGACTTTCAAAGGTACGTATTTGAGATCGAACTCTGAGACCATTAAAGTCCATATTGCTAGACGTCCGTTGAGGACGGGTTTCTCGAAGAGGTATTTGATCGGGTCCATTTTGGAGTACACCTTGACCGAGTAGCTAAGCATGTAATGACGTAGCTTCTTTGTTTCCC
>JAIUZE010017673.1:0-26137 GCA_022085475.1 Heliosperma pusillum | reverse complement strand
GTTGAAAACGATTTTGTCGATTGAAATTAAACCGACTTGAAGATGGAGAACGAGGAGGAGATTATAGAAATAGAAGTTAGGACGGATTTAATTAAGAAATGAAGTTTTTATGATGATTTTGCTCAAGAACGACGAAGAACGGATGAAGAACGACGAAGAACGCTCAAGAACGATGAAGAACGATTAATTAGATCTTAAGTTGATTTGTTGTAAAATGAAAAGGTTGTTGGTGAGTAATGATGGGTGGTTGGGCCGGTACATATAGAAGGATTAATGAGTCGGGTTTTGAAATTGTTGTTACGGAATTGACTCGGGGTTAATAATTATATTACGGTAATTAATTAGATATTAAGTTAATTAAATTAAATATCAAGATATTATGTTATTGTAATCAAAAGAAATGAAAATATCAAGGCCTAAGAGAGGGTGAGAGTGCCGTGTGGTTTTGTGATTGTCGGGTCAGTTTTGTAAACGATTTGCGTAATTTCCGTTAACTGATCGATAAAGCTAATAAATATCTAGATATTATTATTAGTTTAATCAAAACAATTAAAAGATCTAATTGTGAGTGGAAAACGATGACATGGGCGTGTGACTCATGCCAAAGTCGAGGTTCGGTTTTGTTTCGGGATTTACGATGATTCGGGAATAGTTAAATGACGTTCGGTTAAAAACCGTAAAAGTTATTCTTTAAATTCCGAATAAATTCAAAATAATTATATTAAATTATGATAAATCTATATAAATCTTAATAAAAATAAATTAAAAATATTATTTTTTAAATAAAATTGCGTCTTCAAACTTACGAGGCGAGTCGGGAAAAGTAACGAAAGTCAAAGTCGACTTAAAAATCAAGAAAAGTCAAAGATGACTTAAAAGTCAAGAAAAGTCTATGACGACTTAAAAGTCAAGAAAAGTCAATGACGACTTTAAAAAGTCAAGAAAAGTCAAAGACGACTTAAAAGTCAAGAAAAGTCAAAGATGACTAAAAACGGGATTTTCATGAAATCTCTCAGAAATTCCAAATACGAACTCGGAATTTCAAAATACGACTCGAAACAATAAATTCTATTTTAAAAACTTAAGTCTGCTGAAAAGTGTTAGTAAATATTTTTACTAGAAAAATTAGGTACTTTTCGGGTTGTTACAGGAAGCCAAAAGACATGCCTTCTAAGAAAACAAATCTCCTACATCCTGGTGATCGAGTCTGTCACACTATAGACCAACAAGTCAAAGGAGCATAGTTCAAAGTGAAAAGAAACAAAAAAACATCCCTTAATCATTCCCCTAACTGAAATCACCATAAGACAGAATATCCAAGATGAAACCAACATAGACGGCACACACGATAATTATCCCAACAAAGGATGTTTACTATACTAATTATAACACTCAACAAACACCTAGGCTATTTAAACAAAAAAAAAGCACAAATATAATAACTTGGAACCAAATCGCATGAGATTAAAGTGAATCTCCATCACATCACATCCGACCCGACCAACGCCACTAACAACCCAACTAAAACCAACCAAAATCACAACTAATAACCAGCAAAAGGCTCGAGTGCTACCCAGATAACCCTGTCCGAAGCACAAGAAAGGTAAATTAACCCGTTCTCCAACACCGTATCAAGGAAAAGCAAGAAAACACCCGATCATAACTCCCAAACAAAGTCATTCAGCCCACCCAAACACACATGCAACAAAACCAAAGGGGATACACCATACAAAGAATTAATAATAATAATAATAATAAAACAAAGAGACACGGGAAACATGTCAATTGGTGGGGGAAGGGGATGAGGGGGAGGGGAACACCAATCAACTTAGGGGCCCTTAAAAAAACTGACAACCACAAAAGGTGAGGAATACTACCCACCAACAACAACTACAAACCATAGACCAGTGGTGGGGCAAGGGGGCAAGGGGAGGGGGAAGCATCCCTAGCGGCATGCAGAAACAGAGGGACGAAAACCCGAACACATTCGTTGCATGCACAAATGGGTGGACGGAGACTCGATCAGATCACCGATCCGATCAAGGTAGAACAATAGGGAGGCAGATTCAAAAGCACATCTTCCCCCGGACACACTAAAAGAGATGGTGACGTCGGGGCTCGCAAAATACCAATACATACAAAGACTTAAGAAAGCAGGATTATCGATAGGTAGAAACGAAAAAAGGACCAAAGAGAGGATATCATTTTCGCCGGAGAAGAGGAGGAAGGCCTTGCATCCTCTACGTCGAAGGGTTGGTGGATGGAAGAGTTAAAGGTGGAAGGGAGAAATGATGGATCAAAAGATGGGGTATTTTTTGGGGTTTTCTAGAAAGAGGGGGAGAATTTTTTCTAGTGAGTGAGAGTCCCTTTCTATGAGTGATTGAAACAAAAATATCCAACACTCCCAGAGTTGCTTGTTGCATTCTTCCAAAATTTGGTAAAATTTTCACAGAATGAGAGCTCACAAGTAACAAGTTTACTATAAACTAGTTTTGATACTCGTGCAATATAATGCACGGGTTAGTTAAAGTACACACAACATAAGCAAAGTGTCCGAGTTTTTATACTAACTTCACTTTTTTATATAAGTTTTATTAACGATAAATAACAATGAATTAAAATAAAGCGAAAAAAGGGAGAAAGAATAGGGTGTTTTGCACCCTCAACTTACATGTACTTCGAACGATACTCAAGAACATTGGATGCAAGCTTTACTAAGACGTACGTCTTCAACGGTTTTCAATTTCAAATGAAGAAAACATTACACTTTAAATTTTTTAAAATAAAAAAAATCCAAACAATTTCAAACAAACACACAGGATTTTGCGATTTTCTCCTTTCGCACATCAGTTTTCAAATCGACGCTACGACTTCGTTTCTCACTCAAATATTTTTCCGAAAGATGTTTTGGAATCTTGTGACTCCAAATTTTTAATTCTTAGCAATAACATAGGCAAAAAATACTCTAAATTGACTTAAAACGAACGACAAAATGGGTTTTCCAGAACGTGAGAAAACACGAACAAGAGAGTGATTTAACGCTCTAAAGTTCGTCTAACCTTTTGGTGGACATTTTGAATTATTTATGTGTATTAGAGGAGTCTTTTTAAGGTTTTGAACTTGGGGATTAATGGAGGTTGAAGGCTAGTCTTTGAACACATTAGTAACCTCATTATGGATGGATCGGGCGTGATAGATGGTGAAGGTTAATCTTGGTGGAAGAATTATCTACCCATTCTGTAAGTCTTAGAAGAGTACTATAAAATTCTGTTGGATGATTAAGTGACCGACGACACATGAGATTATTTTAATCTTCCTCGTTACCTTAAAATAATACTTTTCCTATGTATTTTGGATTTTTAACGCTTTAAGCCGCTAAAAAACATAATAATGGATATTAGCTAGGTTTGAAGATCGAAGACTACCTTGTACCACTTTAAATCCAAGGTTATGAGTCATCATGAGAATGTATCTTGTTGTTGCTCAACTTATATAGTTGACGTTTATTGATTTGCATGACGATAATGATAGGCCATGTAACAACCCTTAAGTGAAGAACACCCTTATTAGTCTATTAAGCTCTATATTTAAGATTTTGGTTGAGATGGTTCATCTCTATTTAAGGTTTTGAATGACCATCTCAACCAAAACCTTAAATTAATGGTTGAGGTCCAACTATTATATTAATTTCCTATGACTATTAACTCTATCTCATTTGTTTATGTCGACAATATATTTAACGTATGACTATAATAATAATAAATGACACAAATGACAAGATCTTGTATTCTGTGATTGCAATGGCCTTCGTTTAAAAGGAATAAAACCATGAACAGCCTAAGAGCCCATCTGTCAACATGGTGTAACAGTTCTACCATCAAAAACATAAACATTCAACCTCCTGGTCACAGTCCCAACACTGATTGTATTGATCTTAACATTTCTAATCAAGTTCAAATTTGCGACTCTTCTTTCGCTAGAGGTATGAAGTACTAACTAGTTACTACCTAGTACATTAGACGTCACCTAAATGTATTTGCCAGTGACTTTGTTTCATTAATCGTGTGACGATAGGTGCCGATTGTGTAGTTATAGGAACGGGATCGTCTTGGATTACTGTGACTAGGGTGACTTGTGTCCTTGGGCACGGCATAAGGTAAGTTATCTAGCACCTCATAGATTTGTTTATACAAAATAGATAGTAAACTTATTTATTAGTTGATTGATATTCGACTTTCAGGGGAAGCGTAGGCAGAAATGGTGAACACACGATAGTAGAACAAGTGCATATAAAAAACTGCACGCCGTTTATAGGAAGTTCAAATAGCGCTAGAATCAAAACATGGTAGGTAATATAGGGTTGAGCAACAAATGTTATAAACAGACTTTCATGGTAACATTGCTGAAACCCCTTTACCATTCCAAACAGGGTGGATCGGATATGCAAGGAATATTGCATATAAAGACATTTCTCTCATAAATGTACATAAACCATGCTAATTATCACAAACCAAATTTACTACTCTGGAGGTGGTGCTAGTAGCTGTCAAATTCTAGTAGTAACATTGACTCCTTAACTTTCTGATGATTATTTCAAAAATGTATATGTTAATGATTATTGACAATATGGCATAGTACAGAAATCGGCAAAATTGATTGATATCTTAAGTTTTGATAGGCTATGTTGCACACCTAATCAAAGATAAATTTCCCTAGACACAAATTAATGTATAGTATGAGGGGTCGAACTCAAGGAGACGGGAATTTCGCTATGAAATGCTATGAAAAGACTACTATCAAAGTCGGTTTAATGGTTGGTTTAGTTTTGATGTTTAGCTAAAAATGATGTAAATTAAATAATATTAAAAGAGTCTAAAGAAGTCGGGTCACTCATGCAAATACGTAAATGCTCATGTTAAACATAGGAATTCTTAATATTGTTAATTGTTTAGGCTAAAGACACTCATCTCTCGATATTAGTGTCAACCTTAGGTCGAGTCCTAGAGAACTTTCGTTATAACTAGAGTCGTCCTACTACACATTCTTAGTCTAATCCGATTCCATGCCTCTCGACTTATAGAATGAATTAACAAATTTAACCAATGCAATTGGCCAAATAACAAAGATTAACAAAACAATACAAGCATGTGATGGAAACAATTTATCAATATTAATTCATCCATATTTTAACAATTACAACTTACTAATTATGCATGACTTCCTTAATCCCTAGACAAATGAAACTACTCACTCATGTTGATAATTAAACTAATAGTATTTGATATAATAAGCATGATGAATATGAAATTACAAAAGTGAACAACTTGTTAATGGAATGTGCTAAACTAAGTGAATGAAATTGCTACTAATAATTCTAATGTAAATAACAATGAAATTTTGATTTACTAGTTATACGATTAACTAAATGACTTGTAACGTAAATGACGAAAGTGAATACTAAAATACACTAGAATTAGAATTACCGCAATCAAGAAGTATAACTCAGAAATGAAGAACAAATAACCCAAATGCTTGAATGGAAAGATTGAGTTACAACTTTGAAATGTAACCAAGTGTTTGAACAAAGTAATAACCAAATGTTTAACTAAATATGAAACTAGGAGAAACTTTGTGTGCTTAAACTAAGGGAATGAAAGGGAGAAATATGTGTGAAGATAGTGTAAAATATGGTGGAAAAGATATGAAAGAGATGCCCCTATGTGACAACCCTTGCGATAGCGGAAATAAAACATAACAAGCATGCAATTTAAATAGCGGAAAATACGATATTTTTGAAAAATTTTACATGCCGAAGGAAGAGTACGAGAAATGACAATTACATACCAACTAAAGTAGAAAATACTACAAAGAGACATAGTCTCTCAAAACGTAATCAAACATAAAAGTTGATTAGTAAACTAGCTAAGAACGTCTATGGGTGAATCGTCAAGTCCAACGCTCGCTAGCTCACACCCAAATCCAAAACAAGAAGAGATCCAGCCAAGCAACCTGTTCATTCATGAAACATGAATGCCACAGTTAGTGGGGAGTAACTCCGAGTTCTCCCAGCCATATCACAAATAACATATATAAACAGTAATAAACATGTAGAAGCATACTTATATATATATATATATATATATATATATATATATATATGTCAATTACGAGAAATATAAATAAGCATTTCAATATATTAAGATATAGGCGCATGAAATACAAAACTGTAAGCATCAGATTATAGACAGACTCGGGGAAGACACACTTAGGCAACTATATACTCACTAGGGCTTACATCTCACCATTAGTGGCATATACTTGGTAAGATAGAGACTCGACATACAAACCACGCCAAGTCATCCATCGGTCACAAAGAGTCAACATATACGCATCCATCCGAACATACGATTATGGTAACATACTCTCTCACGGTAAATGGCACGAACTAGCATCATGTACAATAACAAGACAAGTCAATGGAAATCCACGGGATAAGACGTTTCCCTAAACCGTATACGATAAGACGTTTCGTATGCTCATGACCTAGACAAACATGTCCACGGGATAAGACGTTTCCCGGAACTGTATACGATAAGACATTTCGTACACACAAGACTCTAATCCTCTCGGTAGGATGACGATAATAATACGGTCCTAGTCTAAACCTGCCCTGACTCTCGGGATAAGACGTTTCCCGATTCGACATGTGGTATGACGTTCCACATCCAAGACTCGATCAACACAAAGGACCTCGAGTACCCCAAATTCGACTAAACCACACAAAAGAGGTGGAAAGAGATCTATAGTGAAAAGTCGAGCTAGTACGCTACATGCAATGACACCACCTCGCAAGGATACAACATTTAACGGTCGGGTCGATCAACGCATTGCGTTCACCTCCCAACAACGTCGTCATATCCCCACTAACACATGCATACAAGCAACAAGGATACACCTCCTCGTTCCGACATTCCAGTCTAACGAGCAAGGAGGTATAGCCGGTGAATTAGAGTTCATAGCATTCAACGATTAGTGCTCAAATCAAAACATAGGTAGAATCGACTCAAAAGGGACATATCAAAAACCGTCACGAAACATGCGATAAAAGCGAGTAGGATATCATATATTCTAAACATGAATATTTAATGTTATTACGTAAATTTATACGATAAACGAATCGTACAAACTATTATAAGTGAGAGCATAAGGAAAGAAATGGAAAAACGAACTCAGGGGGTGCCAGCCAGTCAAGGGGACCGGCGGCCGGCTACCCGGCTAACACAACAGCATTATTCGAACAACACCAAAAATACAGGGATGTCCCAGCCGGTGGGTGTGACCGGCCGCCGGCTACCTGGCTGGGAACACATGCCAAAAGTGAGAAAAAGAAGAAAAGAGGGAGGTGTCCCAGCCGGTCGGCTAACCAGCGGCCGGTCGGCCGGCTGAGACTACATACACACGAAATTCATCAACAATCATCAACCAACACAAATTCTATGGATACTCATCCAATTCCAACCACATTTACTAACATCAAACCACATTAAATGCATAATAATCGTCACTTAACGTTGGGTAACATCAATTAAAGCATTAAAACACTCATTGATATCGAGTAACCATTCACCGTTACCTTTGCGCGTCTTCAATCGTCTTCTAGGTCTTCCTCCACGAGATAATAATCCTTGTCGGGTCTAGAAGGTCTCCACCTACACAAGGACACCAAAAGATGAATACAATTCACCTTTGAGAAAGACGGAAAAATTGAAAATGAGAATGACGGTAACTTTATTACCACACAAGGTAGAGGAGGATAAGGGAGGAAGATTATGATGAAATTCAAGAGATTTAGGTGAGGAATGGATGAGTTGTGTGAAGCTTGAGTTGATAAAAAATGGTGGTTAGGGTTTTGGTGGTTTGTGTGCAGGTGAAGAGGATGAGTGGACGATGAGTAATATAAGGGTTATAAAAGGGTGGGTGGAAAAATGAGGGAAAAAGGCTTAAATA
The DNA here is from genome assembly GCA_022085475.1 of Heliosperma pusillum. NCBI lineage: Eukaryota > Viridiplantae > Streptophyta > Magnoliopsida > Caryophyllales > Caryophyllaceae > Heliosperma > Heliosperma pusillum. Next base: position 18,130 of record JAIUZE010017673.1, on the reverse strand, counting down.
ACGCTAATTAATAATAATATAATGTTATTAAAATGAGGGAAAAATGAGGGGAAAATGAGGGTAGAGTCTGAATACGGACTCGGATTTGTTAAATTAAACACGGGAAACTAATTTCTAATCTAACTCTTAAATAACGCTAATTAATAATAATATAATGTTATTAAAATAAAATAAGGTACATTTGCAGGTGTTACAATCACCCCATCTTTTAAAAAGTTTTGCCCTCGAAACTTGAGAGTAGAAAACAAAAGTATCAAAGACAAGAATCAGTTTTCAAAATTAACACGAAAGCTTTTACAAGGGAAACATTTATTAAACGAGGCTCTTCTCGAAAACGGTTTAAGGAGATTTTTCATAAGTGCGAAACTTTATTTATGGATCACAAGAGTGCCCGTCGCGAACAAGAACTCTAGTTATCCAAATCAAAGCAATGTCGAAATAGTGAAATCGAAAATCAAACAAGCGTTAGTAAGGGCAGGAGTAGTCACCAGACGTCTCCAATAACAAGTTCAAACATCCAACCAAACGCAAAATCAAAATATAAGAGCGAAAGAAATCTATTTTCTGCAAAAAGAGGGTACACAATCCATTTTTAGACTTCTTTGAAAAGTTAAATTAGGAATACAATATGAAAATTTGAAGGTTTTCCCAAAGATAAAATGAAAATAAGAAGACATTACACGTACATAGAGCGACTCGAACATCAAGCTCACAAATCACGATACTAAGAGGTACGTCCAACGAGCAAAATGAACCAAAAAGGGGAAGGAGTTAAGAGTAACAACTTGAGCAAAGGTCAATTCGAGGGAAAAGGGAGGGATGAACTCCAAAACTATCTCTCATCCATGATAATTCAAAGGTCGCTCGTAACTCGACATCACCATCTTCACAAATAAACTAGTCCTCAAGAGAATGCAATTTACCCAAGTTACACCTCAACATTGTCAATCATTAGATTCCTACTAAAATCTTTCATAACCACGAGACCTCAAGTCACAAACCTAACCATTTAAACCTAATTAGCATCGACTAAGGTCCATAGTTTGTAATCTGCAGGAGAGGTCCTTTAACGTACTATAGTATCCTTAGATTCATCATACTCTATCTGAAACCACTAACCAAAGAAATCCCATCTTAGGGGACCACCTCTACTCACAACCACAAGGTGAACGGTCCTTACCATAAAATCCTCTGATCCAATTTATTTCAAAACTCATTATCCTAAATTCTTAATGGACTTCTCATTCTCAAAAGTGATATTGCAACATCAAGTTTCAAAGTCTAAAACCGCCAAGAGAGGTTCAACTTAAGTTTATCCTCAATTCCTTATAATCAACTAAACATGAAACTAGCTCAATATGGCGGGTAGGTACCATATTTGAAACATCTTCAAAACACACCTACTAACTTCTTACATTAGATAATAAGAAAACTACCTCACAAGAGAGTAGGGAAGGCGAACATGATACAAGGGACGCTAGGAGCATCATCAAATGACTACGATAAGATGGAAAATATGCAGGCGGAAAAGGAAGACGAGGTTGATCTAAGGAAGTGAACCTACCAGTCACGATCTCCGGGTGAGCATCCACTTCGGCTCGGCTGAGTACATAGATGAATCCTTTAGCTTTGGCACCTGGTGCGGGAGTCTGACGATCAGGGCACTTACGAAAGCGGTGACCCGGCCTCTTGCAGAAAAAGAAAAACAAGGGCCTATCATAGCATCCAAATCCGGGGTGAATGGGTTTCCTACAACCGTCACAAATTCGCCCTTGAGCTGGAGCTTGAGGGGGAGCATTGGGCTTAGGAGCCGCATTTGGGTTAGCTTGAGGGTGATAAGGAACAAGTGTTCTTGCATTGGCGTTTGAGGGAGCATTGAAACGCTTCTTGTTAGCATAGGCATTAGAAAAAGATGAAGTGAAAGGTCTTTTGTCATGGAAGTTTGAATTTGGATATAAAGAGGGGAAAGGAGAGGGATTCTTCATCTTTGCTTCATCCTTGATGGCCTTCATGGAGTTCTCGGCTCAAAGGGCATCATCATACAATTCTCCGAAAGAAGTAGAGCTCCTCCTTACCTTGCTTTGGAGCAAAGCACTAAGCTTATTACGATAGGAAAAAGCTCGGTCTTCATCATCCTTGATGAGTCTCGGTGAAAAGTGAGCAAGCTTGTTGAATTGAGTGGTGAAGTCTTGAACCGTCAAGTCATCATGTTTGAAATCGATGAATTCTTTGAGTCTTTGCTGTTTGAGTTCCTTAGGGTAAAATCGGTCCTCAACGAGAGTCTTGAAACATTCCCAATTGAAATTGATTTCAAGAGTAGCAGTGGGATTAGTAATCGACCACCAGTTGTCAGCTTCCCTCACAAGAAAGTGCTTAGCAATCCTCACTTTGTCTTCTTTACGGACTTGATACAAGTCGAATTGCTTTTCTATCTCTCGGAACCACTCGGAGAGCTCGGTAGGGTCCGGTCTCCACCATACGACTTGGTCTTGCTCCGATCAATTTCGCTAGCCACCCATGCATAGCCTCCTTGGTGATTGTCTTCTCTAAGAGGAGGGGCTTCGTTACCTTGAGCATTGGCCGCATCTTGTTGATTCCTTAGGATTTGAGTAAGAGCCTCTAGAATGACGTTCTCTACGAGTCGAGGTCTAACCATCATCATAAGAGACAAAAAAAAATCAAGGTTAGCCCTAGTACTTAGCATAAACAAAGAGACTACCAAGTAAAGTCCTTAATTTCTACCCATCTCTTATTTGTTATTTCAAGTAATTTAAGTTTAGGGTTCACGTGTGTGTGTCGGGAGCGTCATAGGCTCTGATACCAACTGTGACAATGCTCGCGATAGCATAAGTAAAACATAACAAGCATGCAATTTAAATAGCGGAAAATACGATATTTTTGAAACTTTTTACATGCCGAAGAAAGAGTACGAGGAATGTCAATTACATACCAACTAAAGTATAAAATACTACAAAGAGACCTAGTCTCTCAAAACGTTATCAAATATAAAAGTTGTTTAGTAAACTAGCTAAGAACGTCTATGGGTGAATCGTCAAGTCCAACGCTCACTAGCTCACACCCGAACCCAAAAACAAGAAGAGATCCAGCCAAGCAACCTGATTATTCATGAAACATGAATGCCAGATCCAGTGGGGAGTAACTCCGGGTTCTCCCAGCCATATCACAAATAACATACATAAACGGTAATAACCATGTACAAGCATACTTATATATATATATATATATATATATATATATATATATATATATATATAGAATTGGGATCCGGTGAGAACCACTTCCGTAGTTCGATTGATAACATCCCCTGCATCAACGGCCGCAGCGCTCGTATTGCTCCCCGCTTCCAGATCTACCCCTTCAGTGGGGTCGCCGCCGACAACTTCATTAATTTCTGCTGTGGAGGAGAGTGTGAAGGGGATTCCACTTGCCCCTAATCCTATATCGCCAGCAACATCCCCATATGATACCGCGGCCCCCCGGGCTCTTACATCCTCAGCTGATAGTCCGCCCTCCCTGACCCCTTGAACGTCGGTGTTGAACGATACTTGCTCCTCCGCCCCAACAGCTACACTCGTAACGTGTTCAACCTCCTCCGTTGTTATTCCGGCCTCATGCCCATCCGTGTTGACCAAAACTACTTTGCCACCATCAGGCTCGGATGCTCCTTTGAATGACTCGTGTATGTCTGGGGAAGAGTTAAATGAGCTCTGAATCATGTGGGATGATGGGACTTCAGACTCACCTACGACAAGCTCCTCCTCCACCACAGCTTTAGATTCCTTTACCCCTACAATACGATCAGAATCCTCAGCTTCTAGACTTACATCAGCCGGAACATAAGGAGCCCCCAACCCTACAATCATACCCCTGGCGGCTTCATCTGATAGACGAAATGCTTCGTCAACGTCTGCCTCACTGTACAGTGTCTCCAAGAGTATTCTTGTCTCTCGTCGTTCTGCACTTCCATCATTCTCTACCCCTCCCGCTCTGAAAGTGACCTCATTTACTTCTACTGTATTATAAAAGTCAATATCAAAATCTTCAAATAATTCAGGACCTTTATCCTTTGCTTCATCCAACTCATCAACATTACCGCCCTTTCCGCCTGCTACACCAATTTCAGTGCCCACACCCATTGTCTCAAGACCTACATCATCAGTTGCATCTTTAGATAAATCATGCAGCACTCCAGCCACTTGTAATTCAGCAGCGCGCTCAGGCCCGTCTTCTGTTTTTGATTCACCAACAAAGTCTTTAAATTCAGGTGCATTAACAGCGGATTGTTTTAGTTGTAAAGCAATCTCTTCAACATCATTCACGTATCGATTTGTGTCCTTATTGTGGAAGAATTGTTGGGTAGTTTGTGACAAGACGTGACCTACATGGTCCTTTGATCCAGAAGACAAACGTTTAATAGTGGCTGTTGCATCTGCATACCAAGAATGGAAGGCAATTGCGTTCCTTTGAATTTGCAAATAAAGCTCATGAAGACCCTGCATTTTTTACAGTAACACAACTTTTAAATCAAAGTAACATGCCATTGGCATTAAAGTTACACCACTTAGTCAGTAGAATCAGAATTACACATTTTACCTTCTAGAGTAACACAACTTAGTCATTATAATTACATAATCTACCAATAAAGGTAACAATAACAAACTTTCACCGTTAAAGTTACATTTCTTCTATATTACAGTAACACATATTGAGTATATGAGTCAAAAACTAATAAACAGTTAAATAAAACAGTTACAGTCACACAACATGTTAATAACAGTTACATAATGTATTAATCACAGTTACAGTTACACAACTTATGTTTTAAAGTTACACATTAGATTGATCACAGTTACAGTTACACAACATGTAAATAACAGTTACATTGCTTCTATATTACAGTAACATGTATTGAGCACATCAATTTTTATAAACAAACTTACATCCACAACTGCAGCTTTTAACTCCTCATCATCTTTGACACCAGGAGAGAGTTCAATTTGAATAAATTTTTTGGGTCCCGCTGTGATTGAAAGTGGATGTTCTTCCCCACTAGTAATCGGAATAATTGGATGACTGACCGGCGCAGAACTGGCAATCAGAGTACAACGCGGATACTTTACCGTAGACCACGATAACCGTCCCAAACCCTTGTTCTTGTCAATTTCAAATGCACACTGATCCTTTAGTCTGGCCTCGTCCCAATGCTTTATCAATGGCAAATCATGTTCACATGCCTTGCCTTTGTAATCAAACCTTTGGAAATAGGTGATCATGAGAAAAGGAATACACCCAAGCAAATTCGTAGGCGAACTAAGAGAACTTTCCGATGCGCTGACAATCCCCTCGAGCACATACGTACACCAATCGTAGTTCTTAATGGCAGTAACATCTTCAACAACCTTGAGGATCTTCAAATCGATCGAGTTATTGGACGTAGGACACAAGAACGAGGACATGCAAAATAGCACAAACAACCGGCAGAAATCATCGCCGCCTTCTGCGTCCTCTTCCAGCTCATCTAACAATTTCTGAATGGGAATAGGCGCACCAGATTTGCGGATGTTGTACCTTTCCCGCCACTTTTTTTAAAGCCGTTGCTTCTTCCGTAGACGCCTTATTCCCCTGTCCAGTTTGAACAATTTCAAGCTGGTTCGGCCCATAGGGTAACAAAAAGCAATCATGTACGTCATGTTTGGACACCGTAAACTCTTTTAGTCTACTGGTCCTGAACATGTACGACCCATCACTGAACGCATCGAGGAATGGCTGCACGTATGCAAGCGGGAAACTGGAGAACTTCGGCTCGAGCAGTCCCCCAAACCCAATTCTAGAAAGCGCGCGCCGCTGGGCGTCCTTAAGCTTTGGGATCAGTTTAAATAGCCTCTTAGCTCTGCATTTAACATACATTGAACCTCCAGTGGTCTGTTCCGCTTCATCGGGGGCCATCTGCCTTATATATCTAATTATTACAAGATGTGAAATACTTAAAGGTCGTTGGATTAAAGAAGTGACACTGCTGTGGATTAAAGGTCGTTGGATTAAAGAAGTGACACTGAGGGTTTACACTAAGATCAATTATACTGTAACAATAGATATGAATTACATATACACAGATTGTAGGGGGGAATTACATTGAGAAAACAATTAATTTCACTCTTGATAATTATTACAGTTACATTACTTATTCATAGGAGTTACATCACCAATGCATCACATATACACTTCCAAGAAATACAAATTTAATGGGTGGTTTACTAATTTGAACCATTCAACCTTGATGGTCCTTAAAGTTACATAAGATATTCATAAGAGTTACACTACCAACTCAACAGAGTTACACTTCACACAAAAATTGGACTTCAATGGGTGGTTTTCTCAATTGATTCATTTTAGATAAAATACAAAAATAGTAGCAAAAAAGGTATATTGTTTTGCCCCAATATTCAATCCATTGAAGTTTGAAGATGAATACAACAAATCCAACATACATGATTAATGTTTAAACCCTAATACTAGAAATAATCAGAAAACGGAACTCGTGTTACTCTAATTATGAACCCTAATTATAAAAATTGAAATTTAAACAACTTGTCATATCAGTTACACAAATTAAAATATAAACTAAGGGAATGAAAAAACTACCACTTACTGGGGTTATGACAACACATTATCCAGAAAATGAATCAATTATTATTAATGGCACAAAAGAAGTGTCAAAAACAGTTTCAATTTACAAATAAGTGTAAAAAAAAGACAACAAGGTAATATTGAATGAAATTTAGGATAACAAAGGAAGATGGTGAAGATTACCTCGAATAACAAAGGACTTAAGTAAGGGGCGTTTGATGGAGATGAATGAAATTAATTATGGAGATGAAAGAAATCAACTATGGAGATGAAAGAAAGCAGACGGGTTGATGGAAAAGAAGAAGAAAGCAGTTTGAATTCAATTTTGAATGTTAAGTGTTGGTTTGATAGAGTGTTTGCATGAGAATAGAGGTAGTGGGGTAACGTGTAATGATGGCCTACATGGATAACCGGGATTAAGAGCTAAGGGGAAGGCTAAATGAGGGTTATCAGTAATAGGGAGGTGAGAGGTTAATTGTCATTTCAATAAAAATACAACTTGGCTGTCCTTTTTCATTTGATCTCATCCGCCCATTTCATTGATCCAATGGATGTAATTGGGACTCAAGGACTCTACACACACACACACACACACACACACACACATATATATATATATATATGAATTAGGAGAAGTATAAATAAGCATTTCAATATATTAAGATATAGGCGCATGAAATAAAAAACTGTAAGCATCAGATTATAGACAGACTCGGGGAAGACACCCTTAGGCTACTATATACTCACTAGGGCTTACATCTCACCGTTAGTGGCATATATATGATAAGATAGAGACTCGACATACAAACTACACCAAATCATCCATCGGTCACAAAGAGTCAACATATACGCATCCATCCAAACATACGATTATGGTAACATACTCACTCACGGTAAATGGCACGCACTAGCATCATGTACAATAGCAAGACAAGTCAATGGAAGTCCACGGGATAAGACGTTTCCCTAAACCGTATACGATAAGACGTTTCGTATGCTCATGACCTAGACAAACATGTCCACGGGATAAGATGTTTCTCGGAACTGTATACGATAAGACGTTTCGTACACACAAGACTCTAATCCTCTCGGTAGGATGACGATAATAATACGGTCCTAGTCTAAACCTGGCCAGACTCTCGGGATAAGACGTTTCCCGATTCGATATGTGGTATGACGTTCCACATCCAAGACTCGATCAACACAACGGACGTCGAGTACCCCAAATTCGGTTAAACCACACAAAAGAGGTGGAAAGAGATCTATAGTCAAAAGTCGAGCTAGTACGCTACATGCAATGACACCACCTCGCAAGGTTACAACATTTGACGGTCGGGTCGATCAACGCATTGCGTTCACCTCCCAACAACGTCGTCATATCCCCACTAACACATGCATACAAGCAACAAGCATACACCTCCTCGTTCCGACATTCTAGTCTAACGAGCAAGGAGGTATAACCGGGGAATGAGAGTTCATATCACTCAATGATTAGTGCTCAAATCAAAACATAGGTAGAACCGATTTAAAGGGGGACATATCAAAAACCGTCACGAAACATGCGATAAAAGCGAGTAGGATATTATATATTCTAAACATGAATATTTAATGTTATTACGTAAATTTATACGATAAACGAACCGTACAAACTATTAAAAGTGAGAGCATAAGGAAAGAAATGGAAAAAGGAACTCAGGGGTGCCAGCCGGTCAAGGGGACCGGCGGCCGGCTACCCGGCTGGCACTACAACAACATTCGAACAACACAAAAAATACAGGGATGTCCCAGCCGGTAGGCGTGACCGGCCGCCGCCTACCTGGCTGGGAACACATACCAAAAGTGTGAAAATAAGAAAAAAGGGGGGGGTGTCCCAGCCGGTCGGCCAGCTGGGGATTACACAATTCCAAAAATACTCGAAGTAGCCAATTCACTTCAGCCGCGTTCCCAGCCGGTCGGCTGACTGGGACTACATATACACGAAATTCATCAACAATCATCAACCAACACAAATTCTATGGATACTCATCCAATTCCAACCACATTTACTAATATCAAACCCCATTAAATGCATAATAATTGTTACTTAACGTTGGGTAACATCAATTAAAGCATTAAAACACGCATTGACATCGAGTAACCCTTCATCGTTACCTTTGTGCGTCTTCATTCAATCGTCTTCTAGGTCTTCCTCCACGAGATAATAATCCTTGTCGGGGTCTTGAAGGTCTCCACCTACACAAGGACACCAAAAGATGAATACAATTCACCTTTGAGAAAGACGGAAAAATTGAAAATGAGAAAGACGGTAACTTTATTACCACACAAGGTAGAGGAGGATAAGAGAGGAAGATTATGATGAAAATCAAGAGATTTGGGTGAGGAATGGATGAGTTGTGTGAAGCTTGAGTTGATAAAAAATGATGGTTAAGGTTTTGGTGGTTTGTGTGAGGGTGAAGAGGATGAGTGGAAAATGAGTAGTATAAGGGTTATAAAAGGGTGAGTGGAAAAATGAGGGAAAAAGGCCCAATATGTGGCCCAAGGTGTAACCCACATGGAATTCCGAGTAGAGTCCGAATACGGACTCGGATTAGCTAAATTAGATACGGGAAACTAAGTTCTAATCTAACTCTAAAATAACGCTAATTAATAATAATATAATATTATTAAAATAAAATAGGGTACATTCGCGGGTGTTACAATCACCCCATCTTTTAAAAAGTTTCGCCCTTGAAACTTGAGAGTAAAAAACAAAAGTATCAAAGGCAAGAATCGGTTTTCAAAATTAACACGAAAGCTTTTACAAGGGAAACATTTATGAAACGAGGCTCTTCTCGAAAACGGTTTAATGAGATTTTTCATAAGTGCGAAACTTCATTTATGGATCAAAAGAGTGCCCGTCGCGAACAAGAACTATAGTTATCCAAATCAAAGCAATGTCGAAATAGTGAAATCGAAAATCAAACAAGCGTTAGTAAGGGCAGGACTAGTCACCAGACGTCTCCAATAACAAGTCCAAACATCCAACCAAACGCAAAATCAAAATATAAAAGCGAAAGAAATCTATTTTCTGCAAAAAGTGGGTACACAATCCATCTTTAGACTTCTTTGAAAAGTTAAATTAGGAATATAATATGGAAATTTGAAGGTTTTCCCAAAGATAAAATGAAAATAAGAAGACATTACACGTACATAGAGCGACTCGAACATCAAGCTCACAAATCACGATACTAAGAGGTACGTCCAACGAGCAAAATGGACTAAAAAGGGGAAGGATTGAAGAGTAGCAACTTGAGCAATGGTCAATTCGAGGGAAAAGGGAGGGATGAACTCCAAACCTATCTCTTATCCATGATAATTCAAAGGTCGCTCGTAACTCGACATCAGAAACTTCACGAATAAACTAGTCCTTAAGAGAATTTAATTTACCAAGTTACACCTCAACATTTTCAATCATTGGATTCCTGCTAAAATCTTTCATAACCACGAGACCACGAGACCTCAAGTCACCAACCTAACCATTCAAACCTAATTAGCATCGACTAAGGTCCATAATTTGTAATCTGCAGGAGAAGTCCTCAATGAACTTCTCATCCTCAAAAGTGATATTGCAACATCAAGTTTCAAAGTCTAAAACCACCAAGAGAGGTTCAACCTAAGTTTATCCTCAATTCCTTATAATCAACTAAACATGAAACTAGCTCAATAGAGCGGGTAGGTACCATATTTGAAACATCTTCAAAACACACCTACTAACTCCCTACATTAGTGATAGGCTATCGCACACCTAAACAAAGATAATTACCCTAGATACAAATGAATGTAGTAATAGGGGTCGAACACAAGGAGACGGGAGTTGCTAGCAAGTTGTTATGGAGTGAATTCTATCAAAGTCGGTTATCAATTGGTTTGGTTGGGTTTATGAAACAACAACAATAATAAAGGAAGAGTCTAGGGAGGTTGGGTCACACATGCAAATTATGTAAATGCTCAAGTCAAACTAGGAAAGTAATAACGATAATTGTTTAGGCTAAAGACACCCACCTCTCGATATTAGTGTCAACCATAGATCGGGCCCTAACGAACTCTCGCTTTGGCTAGGTCGTTCTACTAACACCTGCTTAGTCTAATTCAATTCCTTGCCTCTCGACTTATAGAAAGAATTAACGAACTTAATCAAGGATTGTGATCAATAAACAAAGATTAACAAAGCAATACAAGCATGTGATAGAAACAATTTATCAATATTAGTTCATCCTTATTTTAACATTTACAACTTACTAATTATGCATCGCTTCTTTAATCCCTAGACAAATGAAACTACTCACTCATGTTGATGTTTAAACTAATAGTATTTGATATAATAAGCATGATGAATATAAAGTTATAAAGGAAAACAACTTGTTAATAAAAAGTGCTACACTAAGTGAATGAAAACTAACAATTCTAATGTAGATAACAATGAAACTACGATTAACTAAATGGTACGATTAACTAAATGATTTGTAAGGTAAATGACGGAAGTGAATACTAACATAAAACTAGAATTAGGATTACCGCAATAGAGAAATATAACTTGGAAATGAAGAACAAATAACCCAAATGCTTGAATGGAAAGATTGAATTACAACTTTGAAATGTAACCAAGTGTTTGAACAAAGTAATAACCAAATATTTAACTAAATATGAAACTAAGAAAAACTTGTGTGCTTAAGCTAAAGGAGATATGATGAAAAGATATGAGAGAAGCTATGAAAAAGGATGTGAAATATGTGTGAAAAAGATGCCTCTAAGTGTCGAAGTCCCTCTCCTTTATATAGGGAGAGGGACTTGAAATGTAAGTGTTCACTGAAGCCAAACCCCGATCGGGAAATGGGAACCCCGATCGGGGTTTCAGTAACCCGGCTACATTTGCTTAATTACTCCATTTAATGCTTAAGGAATCCTAAGCTATGCCTTTAAGCACCTTAATTCTCCGGTTAATTGCATAGTTTTGGGATTCCTTGAGCATCCAAGGAGCATCCTATGTTGAGTTGTGGGCTCCTTGCATTGGGCTTCATTTTTGGTTTCTCATTTGCATTTCAATCCATTTCACAAATCTTCATGCTTGGCTTGTCATTCTCCATTCTAACCTTCCATGGTCCATCTTGCATCCATTAGCTTGTTGGACTCTGATGCTTGCTAATTGTGTTAGGAAAAAGCCTCTAAATGCTTAGATTCCTACAAAACATAGCAAAAACGAGCAATGCACCTCGAACACGTAATTAGCTCATAAATATACTAAGCAAAGTATAATAATCATGTAAAATCGAGCTAAATTAGAGAGTAAAATCATATAAAAACTAGACATATCAAACTCTCCCAAGCTAAACCCTTGGTTGTCCTTAAGCAAGCACTTAAGACCAAGACAAGAGAGGAAAACAACGAAGTCCCCACAATTGAAACATCCAATTTTAAACTATCAAGCATAATGACTCAAATCCCGAAACAACATGGGTATAAGGATCATGCAAAAACATGGATGAGATTTACATGGCGGCGTAGCATGAAAGACTTCAATTGAACTTTTCGGCTCTTGCATGATCTTTTGACTTATGGACTCTCACGACTCACTCCAACTCATTTTAATGTGAAAGGATTTTTGTGAGTAGCACTCACCTATCCTCGACTCATGGGAGTGTGCCCGCAATTTAATATGGTAAAAATTTCAAAACTACAAGCCAAAAACATTCAAATGCAAGCATGAAAAGGAAGCCATAGGTAAGAAGAAGATTAGTAAGAAATGGGTAAGAAAGGGGAACAAATTATTTATGGTATGTGGAGCTAACTCAAGCTAGCGACAACCATATGTAAGGATGCTCAATCCCAAAACTATCCCAAATTTTTCAATACAATTCTCAAGAAAACTCTCCAAAATATATGAATAAAATATGAGAGTTTCTTAAATATTTTTTTTCTTTTTTTTTTCCATAAAAGATATGCTTCTCTTTTTTTTTTTTTTCATTTCATGCTTTTTTCTTTCTTTCATTTTCATCATTTTTTCATCATTTTTTTTCTTTTTTTCCCTCATGCCAAAGCATTAAGACCAAGCTCACCGTGATATTTCAAAATACAACAAATCCTAAATGAGCACCCAAACACAATTAATCAAGGCTACTAGCTCAACAAGGTAGGCAATTTTTATATGTTGCTAAGGATAAATTTTGTGTGAAAGGGTTCAAAAAGGCAAATTAAATCATGTGAATGGCTCCAAAATGCTAACAAATGAATGCATGCTTATAAAGAAATGAAATAAAAACCATACTTGTGCGTATTTGATGTAGCACAAACCATAAGAAGACCTACACTCACCTAAGAGAGACCGAATATGGATGTATCGGTCTAAGGAGGCTCTACCTTACCAATTTGTGGCTTGCCAAAAGTCAAGATCAAGCTTATTAGGTTCAATTTGCATCTTCTACCTACTATGTCAAGACATCCCCATGAATGCAATTATCCCGTCAAATAATAGAGAATCATTAGCCATTAAGCTAAAATTGGGATATACAAATGGGTACAACTATGTAAACCATGACCAAAGTAGGCAGGCAAACATATGAAGCACAAATTTTCAAAGTTTCATAAATTTTCTAACTAAATGCAATTTCTAACTAAAATGCAAATGCAATCTCCCCCCCCTCAAGCTAAACACAACATTGTTCTCAATGTGCCAACATGTAAATCACCCAAGCTAACCGTAAAAATGGTTCAAAGCACAAAACATGGAAGACAAGAGGTTAATATTCAAAGGGGAGTGGGAAAAATAAAACGAAAGAACAAAGCAAAAAGAACTTACTAGACTAGCTAGCTCCCCCCCCCCCAAGCTAGTATAAATATGAGGGAATCTTCCAAACTGATGACAGAAATAAAACAAATAAAACATCAGACGCATAGAAAATTGCAACCCCAATCAGGGCCTGGGATCCCCGATCGGGGTTTGCCCCCTGTAAGTTTTTGTTTATTTCTGTGATTGGCAATACGAGTTTCCCCGAACGGGTTTCCGTGCTTGGAGATGCGTGAATTTCCTCATCGAATCTTCTTGTCTTCATTTTTTACCTAAAAATAAAAAAATAGACCTCGTCAAGTCTAGTTAAGTCTAAAAAACGAGAAATTACGGAAAATAAGAAAATAAAGAAAATAAAATGAAAGCAAATAAAAGCTTGGGTTGCCTCCCAAGAAGCGCTGGTTTAACGTCCCGCACGACGTATGAAGCTGGAGTCGGTTCAAGCTTCCATGCGAACTCCCTTGATTATCCCCAGGATCGCATCCTCATGGTAGACCTTACCACCGATTTCAAATTCTTCCTCCTTCAAAATTTTCCTATCATCGACAAAGTGTGAGCTTTAATCCATTGATGACTCTTCTCCATCCAACTCATGCTCCAAAGCATCCATCTCCTTATTCCCAATCTCGTCATCACCTGCAAATGATTCTAATACTAAGAGCGCCTCCAAAGGGTCAGTAGCCAAAGACCGAGGTATAAAGTCATCTATGACAATGTCCAAAACATCAATAGAAAAGTAAGACTCTTCTAACATAGGACTCTTCATGGCACTATTCAAGTTAAATGTGACCTTATCGTCACCCACTTCTAATGTTATTTTACCATTCTTGACATCCATTATCTCACCCGCGGTATGTAAAAAGGGTCTTCCCAAAATGATTGGGATTTGGGCATCTTCGGGCATGTCAAGAACAATAAAATCAACTGGAATAAAGAACTTACCAACTTTGACGGGAACATCCTCCAAAACTCCCAAAGGGCGTTTTATAGAACGATCTGCCGTTTGCAATGTGACACTAGTACATTTCAAGACTCCCATATTAAGCTTAGCACAAATAGAGTAAGGAATGACACTTACACTAGCACCTAAATCACATAAAGCTTTATCAATATGATAGGTACCAATTGTGCATGGAATAGAAAAACTACCGGGATCTTTTAACTTAGGATGGGACTTGTTTTGCAAAAGAGCACTACACTCGGCGGTGAAGGCTATAGTTTCAACTTCGTCAAAAGTCCTTTTCTTAGTTTAAATGTCTTTCATGAACTTAGTGTAAGACGGAATTTGAGTGATTAATTCGGTAAAAGGAACAGTTACCTGGAGGTTCTTCACAACTTCCATGAATTTACCGAATTGAGTGTTCTTGTGATGCTTTGCCAATCTAGGAGGGAAAGGCACTTTGACTTTTTCCGGCTCTTTTGTCTCAACAACCTTCTTTGGAGGAGCATCCTCCACATCTTTAACTTGCTCAAATGCAATAGGATCATCCACCTTCTTTGGCACAACCCTGTCTTTCTCACCACTAGGGGAAACTTCCAACTCAACAAGCACCTCCTCATTGTCTTTGGGCATTGGTGGCTCATCATACTTTGTAGAACTTCTCAAGGTGATTAAATTGAGAGTATCATGTGGTTGCTCACCTTGAGGTGGTAATTGACCCGGTCTTCTTTGAGAGCTAGAAGTGGCTAGTTGAGCCATTTGTTGCTCTAGCATTTTGATTGCGGAACCAAGGCTTTGATCATTTTTTTTTGAAATTGAGCCAACATTTCTGTTTGGGTCTTAGCCAATTACACTACCAAGAACTTGAGCTCTTGATAGTTTTGTTGGACATTTTGGGGTGGTGGAAGTTGGGTTGGTTGGGAGTTTTGGATAGGTGGTTTTTGTTGGTAGTTTTGATTTTGATAGCCCGGTGGAAAATTGAATCTTTGTTGTGGGACATAGGCATTTTGTTAAGCTTGAGGCACAAAGTTTTGTTGGAGTGGAGGATTGAGCACATTGTTGCTTTAGTAGGACAAGTTGGGGTGGAATTTTGTGTTTGGGTTGTAACTATTGGAAAAGGTACCCAGTGGATAAGAACTTTGTTTCAAAGTTTGAAAAGCACATACCTCTTCCATAGTAGCTTGGCCCACATTAGAGAAATGACCCACACCTCCACAACTTTTGCAAACAACAATTTGACTAGTAGAAGACACGACATTGAGTTGATAAACCGCCTGTTGAGCCTTCAACTTTTCTTGGAGCAAAAGGATTTGATTCTTCAAGATGCTAGTGTTGGCAACTCCCTCTCCTCCTTGGATGGGTGCACTCCGAGAATTAACATATTGGGCATCGTGGATCGCCATGGATTCAATGGTGGCATGAGCAATATCCGTGCCAATTTCTTGAAAACGCCTATTGTTGGCGGAATCAAGAATTCTTCGGGATTCGGCACAACACCCATTGTAGAATGTTATGGCAAGGAACCAAACATCCAACCCATGGTGTGGGCATTGTCTTTATTTGGAGCTTCTTGTACCTCTCCCAAGCTTCATATAAGCTCTCAAGAGCTTGTTGACGGAATCCCGTGATTTGGCTCCTAAAAGTTTGAGTTTTCTTGGGTGGAAAAATTTTTTGATAGAAAGCAAGAGCCTGTGGGAAATATCGGTATATTTCATACATGAATTTTAAGGATTATAACGAAATTATAATATATGAAATAGGAGTCATAAATGAAAAGCAAAAAGATTAGAATCAACCTTTTGGTCCTAGCAATATGGCCTAAGAACAAATATCGAAATCGATATTCTCCTAATTGTTGCACCCAAGATGCTCTGAGATATGCCTTTTTCTAGTGCTAGAAAGAATACAAAAATTACTGATAATTTTTGTGTCAAGTTATGAATGATGAATTATGTAGAGAAGAAGAGTTTATATAGAACTCTCCTCCTCGTCTTATGGCCGTGCAAGTAGAGGTCTAGTAGAGGGAGGAGTCTCCCTCTTTTTCTTTTACTTGTTTTAGGAAGTATAGTCAAGATAGGAGTCTAACTTCTTTTATTTATTTAATGTATAATAGTATGTTTATGTATTATTATAATATATACGTCAATTATAAACATCGTATATTTATAATTTGCTAATTAAATATAACAATTTATATTTAATTACGAATTAACATTTAATTCGTTTAAGCTTACATTATTTAATCGTATTAAATAAATACATTATATACATTAATTAGATATAACCGTTTATATTCAATTACGAATTAACATTTAATTCGCCTCAGCCAATATTATTTAATCGTATTAAATAATCGTATCATCATTACATTGACTAACCTTTTAGTCATATACATCGACTAACCTTTTAGTCATATAAGGCATCAATATGATTATATTATTCATATAATCATATCTCTCAAACACATCCTTTAGGTGTGACTTTTAGGGACCAGTTGATCACCGCCATTTAAAATGACAATAACGTCAAACTTCTAGCAAGCCAACCGTTATCGATAAACGTTAATCAACTGATAAGAATACTAAGTATACCCTGTGAACCTGTAAGAGATTTATACACGTTATCACACTAACTGTGGAGGACACTAGCTCCAACAATCTCCACTTGTCCTTACAAGTGTATGTGCGATAACCGATTCTCATATCCAAAATTTCTCCCACTCAATGTAAAACAATTTGCAAAGTCCGTATTCACAAAGGTCGTATTTTACAAGTGATCTATATCAAGAGTGGTTTTCCCGACTAGAGAGTAACTTAACTGATAAAAGAATCATTATTCGAGCAAGGCCATGCATTTCAGTTACAACTCCTCGAGTGGCCTTGAAAAATAACAAAACCTGATAAATGTTGGATATTTTGTTCAACTCAAATCCTGCAGATACAAGCACAGTATGAAATGGCCCGGTAAAAATCTGTTTAGCCTCCTGTTACGGTCAACCATGAGAAAGAAACTAAAGTCACCCAAAAACTGCCTTAATCTCAAGAGACACTCGATATTCAAAAGAATCGACTCTAGGAACACTATGGACGTCCAATCCACGACCTGGCACCGAATGTTCTTAAACATTTAGGACTCCATAACGTTGTCACGATGTCCTACGAGGTATCTTTATAACTCGTATCTGTGATCGATCAGTCAACCGTTTGACTTATGGCTCGTTGAACCCACCATCAATCAACTTCACAATATAATTGCCAGAGTTATCAGATCATGTGGCGATTACGGACCAAAACAAATATAATGTAATTCAGTTCACTTTGTGGCGTTCAATGTTGTCGTACAATCCACATGAAAAACAAAATATGAAACAATACGATGATGTTATAAATAGTATATGAAAAAGAGACATTTATCTAATCCATATAAATAGCTACTACAACTCAGGAACACATTTAATTCCCATGGAAATAATGTGCCCTTCATGCTTATCATATTTTAACGGTTTAGTGAGAGGATCCGCGATGTTGTCATCCGAAGCAATCTTGTCTATCACTATCTCCTTTTGCTCCACGTAATCTCGGATCAGGTGAGTCTTCCGAAGTACATGTCTAGACTTGTTGCTAGACTTAGGCTCCTTAGCTTGGAAGATGGCACCTCTATTATCACAATAGATGGTGATTGGGTCATTCAAACTGGGAACTACGGTTAGTCCTTGTAAGAAC
>JAIUZE010017672.1:0-10984 GCA_022085475.1 Heliosperma pusillum | reverse complement strand
AACTGTCTGACCGGAAAATCTACAAGAGATCTCTTCCGAGCGTGGCCACGCATTTCCAGTTACTACTCCTCGAGTGGCCTGAAGATGTTAATACCCAACGTGGGTGGACAATTTCTGTTGACCCATCTTACACTGTATGATGCAGATCACCATGACCCAGAAGATGTCCATCGGCCTCCTTTCACGGCACGACCTAGGACAAAAACCAAAGTCAATCGAAAACTACACCGACTCAGGTAAATGGTCGCCAGTCTAAAGAATTGACTCATAGGAATAAAATAGAAATCCCCGCCACGACCAGGCTTCAACAATTTTGATAAGGGACTCTATTATGGTCACTGCCCGACAGAGTGTCTCAACAGTCTGTCTATGTAAACGACCAGTCATCTCCATGACCCCATGGTGTTGAATCAACCATCGATCGACTTACAATCTAGTCACTTCGAGACGTCACCTCAAATGAGTGGCTAGGGACAAAACACTAAGTTCATCATGTTCACTTGAATTGGGTTCAACTTTTCTTTCAACCAATTCCGATAAACAAAGTATTAAAATTTAGTCAACTAAATAAAGGAGTTTTTAATAAACCTAACAATGATGCGAAGTTTTTTATTATCAAATATTGTGGAAAAATTGGATACGTTATCAATAATTTCATATCTCATAATCTCTAGCAATTCAGGTACATATTTCAATCCCATTGAAACGACATGACTATCATGTTCAGCCTGCAAAAGGCATGGCTAATGGATTAGCAATACTTGCATCTTTCCCACCGTTCTGATTGTTATTTCTCTTTGTCTACGTAATCTCATATTACATAAAACTTTCTGAGTACGTGTCTAGGTTTGAATCTAGACTTAGGACTCTTGGCCTAAAAGTAGCTCCCATTGTTTTACCAGTATCATGAGATATGATATACAATTATAGGAACTACTTCTAGTCCCTCCAATACTGTCAAATCCAAGCTACTTTCATATGCATCATCATATGATGCAATGTACTCTATTTCCGTTATGAAATCCGCAATGATAAACTGCCTGGAACAATTCCAGCGGATAAATGACATTTATATTTGAAAGTGTCATTCCTACTTGGAACCTTCCCAATAGTCTTATCTGCTTGGAACTCTTCCAACAGATAAATCTTCTGTAAAACACAGCCAGTTCGTGATTTCAGATCACTTTGATCAGTTTGGAAACTGAAGTCTGTGTAACCCCTTACACACAACTCACTGTAAACTCCAAAAACATGGAACATATCTTTAGTCCTTCGCAAGTACTTAAGGTTGTTCTTTATGGCTGTCAAGTGACTCTCACTTGGATTTGATTGCAAATGATTCGTCATACTCAAAGCATGCGAAATATCGGATTGAGTATACATCACAAACTTTATAATTGATCCCGCAGCGGAAGCAAAATGAATCAATTATCATGTGTTCAACTTCCTTGAACTAGTCAAAGATCTTATCAATATAAGAATTTTGACTTAATACTAATATCCTTTTAGATTTATCTTCATAAATCCAGATATCTAATAGATGTATTCTACTTCTCTAAAATATTCTATCATCTAAAATGATCAATATGTCTCCACATATAAGACTGATGCACACCACATTACTCCTACTAAACTTCATGTATAAACATAATTCCTCGAGATATCGAGAAATATTTTACAACATGATTGACACACTAGTTCCAACTCTTTAGTTCTTACTTAAGACATCCTCTTAAGCTTGCAAAATTAACATAGGATAGTTAGGATCTACGAACCCACAGGTGAATATAAAATATTCTACCTCTTCTAGAATCGTATTCAAGAATGTGGTTCTTGAGATCCAATTATCATCATACTATTATGAAATGCTGTAATCGCTAAGTATATTCGAATGGATCGAAGAATTAAGGTTGGTGCAAAACTCTTTGCCTACCAATTTATCTTTGAAAACATTTTAATGTTCATCCATGCAAATTTCGATCTTAAAAATCAATTTACATTGAAGAGGTCGTACTTCTTCAAGTAAAATTTATAAGGTCACATACCTGACCATCATGCATGGAGTCCATTACGAATCGTATGACTCTAAGCCATAGCAAGAAGTTGGGACTAGAAACAGTCTTTTATAAGTCACATATTAGAATTCATCACTATTAAGGAGTGATAAAATTCCACCTGACCTCCTAGGTTCCGAAGAAACAACTACTAAACAAGCAATGAGGAAACTTTAACTTTTTCCGGACCATATGCTCAGTTTGTGGCTCTTGTCTTGAAACATTTTCTCCCACTCTGTCTTACCAAGAAATAATCGTATGTTTATTGAAAGACAGCATCATGAGTCACAAACGCTTTGTTCTCGTGGTCAATGTAGGATTATTGAGCACTTGTTTTATTCGGATAACTTATAAATTAGGTACGCTACCTATCCATATCGTATATGAAATAAAATCCGACTGTTTTAAATGTGCTTTGATATGGTGGGAAAAGAAATAGCAGACAAAAATATTAAGATGCCAAGGTTAGTCAAATGGCTCAGTTTGACTTGACAAAGACAAAACCATATCGTATAAGGTTCTCTTTCTCTATGCAACAACACCTTATCTCATAATGTGTGTTAGAGAAGTTAACTCGTGAAACTATTTCACAATACTTTTGGTGAAAATCAAAGTCAATACTTAGATATTTATAGTTATGATTTACTCGTAAGTCCTTGTCTAATATTTTTGGTGATTAACTACTTCACATTGAAGCTCTTTGAACTTTTCAAAGATTTCTCTTGGCACCTCATTAAGTAGAATCAAACATTATATCTACTTAAATCGTCGGTAAATAAAGTGAAGTAATCATTACCATCTCTGATTGTGTTTGTTATTGGACCACACATATTCTTATGTAATATGTCCAATAACTCACTGGTTCGATTTCCTTTTCAATAAAAAAGGGCACGAATCATCTTGCCTTGAATACAAGATTCGCACGCACCATAAGATTCAAAATCAGATGATTTAGGGATAGTTGTCAATACTAGCCTCTTATTGTGCTACACAATATCCAGAATTAAGATTAGATTAGGGTCACCAATTTTGAGCGTTTTACAACCTATATGATAAGTAATTTCTAGTTTAGGTCAAGAATATAATTACCTTTGATTGGTATGGTTATAACCATGGACCAAGTAAAGGCATAAAAAGATACAACGCTTGTTCCATTCACAAAAGTGAAACACTTGTGTCGTACACTAAAGTGGATACTATATTCTTTATTTAGAGGTCATGAATATAATAACGTTTATTAAAGTATACCTCTAAATCCGAAACTAGATTGATCACATTATAACTTTTATATGTCTCTATAAAAATAAAACTACAATAGTTATATTTCCATTGTAGGTCGACATTTATTCATGGCTAGTCGTCTCACGAATCATTATTATATGCATTGAATACATCGATGAAAACCATAATATGTATCTAATACCCAAAAATTGCATTTAGCAAAATAAATGTCGATCATATAGATATTATGGGTGAAAATAGTACACCCAATTTCTAACTCTTTAGAAAACTTGGGGCAGATTCTTTTCTTGTGTTCTACACTGTAAAATAGAATCGTCAAAAGTTGGGTTCGCCACCTTGCTTGGGTTTTGACTTTTACTATTCAAAATAGTCTTGCCTTTTTCCCTTGCCTTGTGCCAAACTCGTGCCAACCTACTCTTGAACTTCGTCTTAACAATTAAGAATATAAACATAATTCTTAGTGCTCCCACTCACTTTCATGAATATCTACTTAGATAAGTATATTAGAATTATTGTGAAGACTATTCTTCATTTCATTCATGGTTTTACCTTCAAAAGGATAAACCTTTCATGAAGTGACTATGGTATTTGGTTATTCACGATTTTAAATAAATCGATTAACTTAGTCGTCCCAACTGATTTGGCCTCTTTTGAGGTAAGCCTCGATAAGGAGCATAATGACGACATAGCAAAATACAAATATTTTCTTTGGAGCAAAAAATTTGATGTACCATTGTTATAAGAAGACGTCACTAAGAATCAACACGTTTTTGACTAAGTGTGACTTATTCATATACTCTTCATAAGAGACATTTGCAATGGTGAATATGAGGATCAAAAGAAAAGTTCATTTTGTCATTAGCTACGGTGGTTTAAACGGAGATTGCAATCAAAATGCTACCGTATAAAATAATGGAAACTCCTTTCCACGATTGAACGGATTAACAAGTTCGTAGAAGGATAAATATTTGTCATTGCGCGAATAACTATTAACGGAAAATAAACATTCATTGCTAATATATAATTTACTTGTAAAACAATTTTAAACAAGTCACTCATAATAATGACCCCTCACGAAATTATATAAGTAATTCCAAGACCCATCTTTAGACAAAAATAGTCATCGTATGCTACCTTTATCTAAAAATGGTAAGTCAATACTTGACTAATTCTACACTTAGAACTCTTGGTTGACGGATTTCAGCTAAATCCATCTCCTAGTCCCAAGATAACGCTTATCTCGTTGAGTCCAATCCAATTTTGGCTTGTGATCGCATCACCCTACTTACCCGAGGTAAAAAGGGACCACGAGCGTGGTAGCCCTAATGAACACGGGGTTCATAGGTGCTTCAATTGGTAAGGCTAAATCTCAATTTTTAAAGTTATGTGAGAGGTCTTGTCAATTTTGTTATTAATTCCCTATAAGCGAACTAAGTCGGTGAATTTTGAATAACTTTGAATTGACAATCGAGAAATAAAAATGCATGTTGGCGATTTTGGCATGAGCGGAAAAATAAAGCAAGCAAATAATAAATCCTAGTATGGCCACCTAGCTAATCCAATTAACTAGAAGATTACAAAATCGGAAACCAACTCCTTGGCCCCTAGCCTCTTTACGGTACATGCTCCATAAAGGCACCGTCTTTTGGAACACCGACTTCGGGAATCTTCGTCTTCATAATAATTAATTACAAAAGATACAAATAAAATTCCTATTATACATTTGATCTAAAAATGAAATTAAATTATTACAAACAGCGATAGGAGATCGCAAATAAAATTACAACATAATCGGTATTCCCTTACATTACGGGTAATACCGATTAAAATGATCTAGGCCATACTAGGTACAACTTGCATTAAAAATTAAATAAATGACATTCATTCATTTAAACATAACAACATAAAAAAAATGCTGATAAAATATGCCAAAATCGCCCTTGATACTTATCATGCTCATTCTAGCTCGGTTTTATAGATTTTATCGATTTTTAACCATTAAAAATCAATAATCAACTCTTAGATTGTATTTAAGCTCAAACTAATTATCCAAACTGATTTAGAACTAAAAATTAGTCCCCACTAACTTTGTTTGTATTTAATTAGTTCGAATTGATCGTATTTGCTAAATATAGAGGTTTAATCATAACATTTATGAAATAAACCCAAAATAAAATATAAAACTCATAACAATTTGAAACCAAAAATTTTGTAAATTCTGGAACATTTCCAGGAACTCTAAAAACCAGAAACATTTGCCCAAAAATGTTGAATAAATTTTATGAACAAATAATTAATATTCAATGGTTTTATCAAATAAAAACCATTAAATATAGTAAAACAGTGAAACAAATTATAAAATTTCACCAAGATGATATAAATCAGATTATAAAATGTACCAAAAATTTTCAAGACCAGAAAAGGACGTTTCAATTTTATGATCATAATAATCTCACTTTATTGACTTTTATCTTATAAAAATCAATAATCATGCAAAACTTAATCAAAAGTTACGAAATTTTACATAAAGTATTAAAACATTCATGTGAGATCATATAAAAATTTCATGGCCAGAATCAACATGCAACTATTTTTAGTTAACTTTTAAAATAAAATATGCATCTTAACATGATTTAAAGGCCATAAATCAAAATAAATAGCAAATTAATACCTAAAATCACCAAATTTGACCACAACCATTTTGAGGTCAGTAGGTATGCATGCAAATCAAAAATTTCGTGCAAACCAATTTTTAACACAAATTTTTAATTTTACCCAAGTTATCGTATAACTCGATTTTAATGCTTAAAATCGACATGCATGTAACAATTGAGCTCTGATACCACATGAAAGTCCTAGACCTCTAATTAGACTCCTCTAATTAGTTCATTAAATTACATTAACTTAATGATTTAGGATATAGTTATCATGCATGCAAATATAAAAGCATAAAATAAAAGATAAGACGAAAATATCCTTACATTGGGAATTTTCGGTTCAATATGGGCACAATAAGAACTCCTTCTTATTGTTCTTGAGCATGAAATTAATGGATGATCCTCCATAAAACAACCTCCAAAGTAGAAGGTCTCCTTCTAGTTGCACCCAAGATTAAACCCAAAAATCTTACCTTATTATTAACTAGATAATAAGTAAGACAAAATACTACTAATATTATTGTATTACTACACTAGTAATATGTAGAGAATATTAGTGTATAAGAGAGTTTAGAGAGAAGTTGAGTTTAGAAAGAGAAGTGGAAAAATAAGCAAAATGAAGTAAGTAAAAAATGAACAACAATTTCACTTTTGAAGGCTCTTTGGCCGGCACATCTATGCACCAAGAGGGCTCCATTTTGCTCATTTTATTCTTTGTGTAAGATGGTAGAGTGTAGGTAATGTATTGATGATTAAAGCATGAAAGTCATGTCACAATCAAAATGGAGTATTGTGTAAGAAAAGAACAATAAGCATTATCTTCTTCACATGTCATGACCGGTCATCATATGTCCATTATGGACAATTTTGATTTTTGATATTTGTCCCACAAATACTTATTAATCATATGCTTAATTATCTTGTATAATTAAGTGTCAATTTGATGATATAACAATTATATGAATCAAATTATATACTTAACTTTTAAGTGATATTTTACCATTATATCAATATATAATGGGTCCCACAATATCTAGTTAGTTTATTTTACAACTCCTTGTAAATGTAATTAACTAATTACCTCTACCTCAAAATATATGCACAACCTCAACTAATTTAATGATTAACGAATAATCACTAAATTAAAACTTATTTAATCGTATTAAAGTAAGACGTAAAATTTATTCAGTCAGTTATCGTATAATTGACTAATAAACTTAAGTGGAATGAGTTCCTAACTCAATTTCCAATAAATAACTCTCGTAACTAAACGTACATATCAAATATATGTAATGATCTAATTAAACTGTATCATATACAAATAATTAGTATTCTATTTGGGTCTCATCCTATAGGTGTGACCTAAAGGGATCAGTTGATTACCGCCGTCATACGACAATAACGTCAAACTCTAGTCAGCCAAGCGTTACCGATTTACGTTAATCAACTGACGTGGAGTATCAAAATATACTAATCATGCCATGTATATTCCAAATGAGATTTATTATATAAATGCACTATTGTGGAGGACACTTACTCCAACAATCACCCACTTGTCCGATACAAGTTGTGCATGTAGCAACACTATTGCGGAGGACTCCTACTCCAACAATATCTCTCACTTGTCTCGACAAGTTGTGTGCTACCGATTCTCTTGTCTCTTTTGTGTCATATCCTCCCACTCATTGTAAGGTGTCTTACAGGTCGTACTTGCAATTGAAAATATAAATAGAGTGGTTTCTCGATCTGGGAGAGTAACTGTCTGACCGGAAAATCTACCAGAGATCTCTTCCGAGCGTGGCCACGCATTTCCAGTTACTACTCCTCGAGTGGCCCGAAGATGTTAATACCCAACTTGGGTGGACCAATTCTGTTGACCCACTTACATTGTTGATGCAGTATCAACACATGAACCCAGAAGATGTCCATCGGGCTCGACCTTAAAATGGCAACAAAACCTAAGTGAGAAAAACCAAAGCACAATCTGGGAAATTACACCGACACCAGGTAACTGGTCGCCAGTCTAAGATTCGACTCATAGGAATAAGATAGAAGTGCCCGCCATGACTAGGCATCACACAATTTTGATAAGGGACTCGAGATTATGGTCATTGCCGACAGAGTGTCCATACAGTCTGTAGATGTAGAGACGACCAGTCCTCCTCCATGACCCCATGGGTGTGAACCAATCCATCGAGCGACTTACATATCTAGTCACTAGAGACGTCACCTCAAATGAGTGACTAGGGACAAAACACTAAGTTTATCCTGTTCACTTGAATTGGGTTCAACTTTTCTTTCAACCAATTCGGATAAACAAAGTATTAAAATTTAGTCAAACTAAATAAAAGAGTTTTTAATGAAACTCTAATAATGAATGCGATTATCAAATATTTGGAAAAATTGATACGCTATCAATAATTTCATATCTCATGATCTCTAGCAATTCAGGTACATATTTCAATCCCCATTGAAATGACATGATTATCATGTTCAGCCTGCAAAAGGCATGGCTAATGGATTAGCAATACTTGCATCTTTCCCATCGTTCTGATTGCTATTTCTCTTTGTCTACGTAATCTCATATTACAAAAAACTTTCTGAGTACGTGTCTAGGTTTGAATCTAGACTTAGGACTCTTGGCCTAAGGTAGCTCCCACTGTTTTACCAGTATAATGGGATAGGATATACAGCTATAAGAACTATTTCTAGTCCCTCCATACTGTCAAATCCAAGCTACTTTCATATGCATCATCATATGACGCAATGTACTCCATTTCCGTTGTGAAATCCGCAATGATAAACTGCCTGGAACACTTCCAGCGGATACATGACATTTATATTTGAAAATGTCACTCATACTTGGAACCTTTCCAATAGTGTTTTTTGCTTGGAACTCTTCCAACAGACAAATCTTCTATAGAACACAGCCAGTTCGTGATTTCAAATCACTTTGATTAGATTGGAAACTATAGTCTGTGTAAACTCTTACACACAACTCACTGTAAACTCCAAACACATGGAACATATCTTTAGTCCTTCGCAAGTACTTAAGAATGTTCTTTATGGCTATCAAGTGACTCTAACTTGGATTTGATTGCAAACGACTTGTCATGCTCAAAGCATGCAAAATGTCGGATTAAGTATACATTACAGCGTATATAATTGATCCCGCAGCGGAAGCAAAAAGGAATCAATTATCATGTGTTCAAATTCCTTGAGCTAGTCAAAGATCTTATCAATATAAGAATTTTGACTCAACACTAATATCCTTTTAGATTTATCTCCATAAATCCAGATATCTAAAAGATGTATTCTACTTCTCCAAAATCTTCCATCATCTAAAATGATCAATATGTCTCCACATATAAGACTAATGAAAACCATATAACTCCCACTAAACTTCATGTATTCAATATAATTCCTCGAGATGTCGAGGAATATTTTATGACATGATTGACACACTAATTCCAACTCTTTAGTGCTTACTTAAGACATCCTCTTAAGCTTGCAAAATTAACTTAGGATAGTTAGGATCTACGAACCCACAGGTGAATATAAAATATACTACCTCTTCTAGAATTGTATTCAAGAAGGTGGTTCTCGAGGTCCAATTGACATCATACTATTATGATATGCTGTAATCGCTAAGTATATTCGAATGGATCAAAGAATTAAGGTTGGTGCAAAACTCTTTGCCTACCAATTTATATTTGAAAACATTTTAAAGTTCATCCATGCAAATTTCGATCTTAAAAATCAATTTACATTGAAGAGGTCGTACTTCTTCAAGTAAAATTTACCAGGTCATATACCTGACCATCACACATGGAGTCCATTACGAATCGCATGACTCTAAGCCACAGCAAGAAATTGGGACTAGAAACAGTCTTTTATAAGCCACAAATTAGAATTCATCACTATTAAGGAGTGCTAAAATTCCAATTGACCTCCTAGGTTCCGAAGAAACAACTACTGAACAAGGAATGAGGAAACTTTTTCCGGACCATATGCTCAGTTTGTGGCTCTTGAAACATTTTCTCCCACTTTGTCTTATCAAGAAATAATCGTACTTTTTATTGAAAGACAGCATCACGAGTCACAAACGCTTTGTTCTCGTGGTCAATGTAGGATTATTGAGCACTTGTTTTATTCGGATAACTTATAAATTAGGTACGCTACCTATCCATATCGTATATGGAATGAAATCAGACTGTTTTAAATGTGCTTTGATATGGTGGGAAAAGAAATAGCAGACAAAATATTAAGATCCCAAGGTTAGTCAAATGGCTCAATTTGACTTTACAAAGACAAAACCATATCGTATAAAGTTCTGTTTCTCTATGCAACAACACCTTATCTCATAATGTGTGTTAGAGAAATTAACTCGTGAAACTATTTCACAATACTTTTGGTGAAAATCAAAGTCAATACTTAGATATTTATAGTTACGATTTACTCGTAAGTCTTTGTCTAATACTCTTGGTGGTTAACTACTTCACATTGAAGCTCTTTGAACTTTTCAAAGATTTCTCTTAGCACCTTATTAAGTAGAATCAAACATTATATCTACTTAAATCGTCGGTAAATAAAGTGAAGTAATCATTACCATCTCTGGTTGTGTTTGTTATTGGACTACACGTATTCTTATGTAATGGGGCCAATAACTTACTAATTCGATTTCCTTTTCAACAAAAAGGGCACAAATCATCTTGCCTTGAATACAAGATTCGCACACACCATAAGATTCAAAATCAAATGTTTTAGATGTGCTACACAATCCAGAATTAAGATTAGACATGGGTCACCAATTTTGAGCTCTTTTCAATCAATATGACAAGTAATTTCTAGTTTAGGTCAAGAATATAATTACCTTTGATTGGTATGGGATAACCATTGACCAAGTAAAGGCAAAAAAAAAGATACAACGCTTGTTCCATTCACAAAAGTGAAACACTTGTGTCGTACACTAAAGTGGATTCTATATTCTTTATTTAGAGGTCATGTACATAATAACGTTTATTAAAGTAT
>JAIUZE010017666.1:0-22415 GCA_022085475.1 Heliosperma pusillum | reverse complement strand
CGAGGTAGGGAGGAAGCTGGTATGCTAGCTCAGAGGTTACCGTTAACATGGCCATGATACACTCAAACCCTAATCAAACATAATATCATGTGAATCAGTTAACAACCGGTAATCCAAACTCTATCAACCTTAGACGGCTTGCATCTCACCTTCTAAGATTCATAGAATCATCAAACATGAAAGACCAATACTTCTAGAAACAGGCATAAGTTCTTAGTACAGTCAATAGTCGACTTCTGTAACTCGAGGCTATACCACAAGGTAGGAAAACATCCTAGTCCTAGACTGATCAGACCTAGCGAAAACAGCTATTCCATTCCCCGTCTCGTGACCAGAAGTACACAAGAAACTCTACTAGGCGACCCCCTAAGCAGAGATGGCTAGTACTTAAGCTGGCTCCATCCCCAAAATGGATTAGGCAGCCATGCCCCGACTTGGATATAAACCCACCAAGCCGAGACACAAAAGCTATCAAGCGGCAAACTCCGTATGCTCGTTAAAGATAGTATGGTCTATCAATGTCATGGTCCAAGATACTCATTTAGAATTAGAATGGTCAAGACGCCATATACTCATAATTCTCTATGGGTACTTAGTCAACCCGACATATATCATACAATTAAACAGTCACGGGAAAAACATCCTATCATGTGACTAATTGCATATAAATCATAATCAAATATCATATCGCCTCATATCTAGTAAGGCTAATTCATTAATTAAATACAACCTTACTTGAAGACAAATCCCCGACCCGAGTCCCGCGACGGGTCATCAGTCAAAACGGGGCTGACTAGATCTTAGTTTGACCAAACCCGTTTGGTCAAACCGGCTAGAAACAGAGTCTTTACCACATAGACTTGATCATAAAAATCATCATATTCATTACATGTTATTTTATTAAAACTTATAACATGTGAATTATTATATCATACCAAAAACCCGCTTGACTTAAAGGATTTCAAATTAAACTACGATCTCGTATTATAATTTCTAACATGTGAGAAATAATAATTTTATGAAAAAACCTTTTTAATTAAATATTTTACTTATTAACATTTCCCACTTGCTAAATATTACAAAACACGATAAATTAACACTAAACTCAAAAACCGTCACAAGTCCAAAGTGAGGGCTCATGGGCTGATTTTGGACCGGACCTAACATGGGCCTGGACTGGGCCCACGGCTGATTTTGGCTGTTTTGGCTATTTTTATTGACTTTACTAAAAACCGTTTCCTAATATTTCCCGCATGCTTAACATATTTAAAACTCGTCCAAACAACAACAAAACAATCAAGTATCGACACAAACCCAAAGACCAAAACCCGGACCAACCCAGACCTGGCTGGACCGGCCTGAACCGGTCTGAACCAGGCCTGAACCGGCCGGTTCACAGCCACCCAACACGGCCCTTTCACACGGCCAAAACCACCATCATTTCTAATAAATTCTAACATGTTTTTAATTAACCAACAACCATTTTAACATCCAATTCAACCATCATTCATACAAAATCATGGTTATAAATAAATCATACAAATATGTCAAGAACACTAACATATTAAAAATTCCATACAACATATAAATCATACTACTTATCATGTTACTACTAAAAATCATAAGTAACAATAACATGAACAAAAACATAAGGTGAACCAAAAAAAACAAAAGAAACAAAAGCTATGTAACAATTAATGCGTCGAGTAACTCGGAATCGTTACCTTAGCTAGCAAAATCAATTAGCACCAAAATAAGAATTATAAACTAAGAAACCCGTCTTCTAATCTTCCCCTAATATATACGAGTCACCAAACTCGGCTTCAAAATCTTCCCCTATAAGAAATGACAAGTAAAACATTATTAGAAGTAAAAATAGATTTTCCATAATTAAAGTGTTGAAAACGATTTTGACGGAATTGAAAATAAACCGTACTTGAAGATGGAGGGCGAAGAGGAGATTCTAGAAATATAAGTTAGGACGGATTTAATTAAGAAATGAAGGGTTTATGATGATTTTGCTCAAGAACGACGAAGAACGGATGAAGAACGACGAAGAACGCTCAAGAACGATTAAAGAAAGTGTTAATTAGATCTTAATTTGATTTATTGTAAAAAGAAAAGTTGTTAGTGAGTAATGTGGTGAGTGAGCCGTGTGTTTATAGAGAAAATATTGAGTCGGGTTTTGAAATTGTTGTTACGGAAGTGACTCGGGTTTTATTATTATAATAAGGTAATTAATTAAATATTAAGTTAACTAAATTAAATATCTAGATATTATGTTATATTAATGAAAAGAAATGAAAATATCTAGCCCTATTAGAGAGGAGAGGAGCCGTGAGAAATGAGAGGAATCGGATCTGTTTTGTAAACGTTTTGCGTAATTTTCGTTGACGGATCGATAAAGTTATAAATATCTTAGATATTATTATTAGTTTAATCATATTAATTCAAAATATCTAATGTGAGTGGAAAAAGGTGACATGGGCGTGTGACTCATGCCAAAGTCTGGTTTCGGGTTTGTTTCGGGATTTACGATGAGTCGGGAATAGTTAAATGATTCCCGGGTTTAAACCGTAAAACCTTATTATAAATTCCGAATAAATTCAAAATAATTTTATTAAATTATCATAAATTTTAATAAATCTAAATAAAAATAAATTAAAAATATTATTTTTTTTAAAATAAAATTTCGGTCTTCAAAATTACAAGGCGAGTCGGGAAAGTCAACGAAAGTCAAAGTCGACTTAAAAGTCAAGAAAAGTCAAAGATGACTTAAAAGTCAAGAAAGTTTATGACGACTTAAAAGTCAAGAAAAGTCAATGACGACTTTAAAAAGTCAAGAAAAGTCAAAGACGACTTAAAAGTCAAGAAAAGTCAAAGATGACTAAAAACGGGATTTTCATGAAATCTCTCAGAAATTCCAAATACGAACTCGGAATTTTAAAATACGACTCGAAACAATAAATTCTATTTTAAAAACTTAACCTTGCTGGAAAGTATCCTTAGGAAATTTTACTAGAAAAATGGGGTACTTTTCGGGTTGTTACAGTAAATGATAATGTATTTGATAGATTCTATTGGCTAGCGATACAACTTATGAGTTGTCATGCTGCCTAGGGTTTCTAATGCATTCTATCTCAATTTGTTGTTAACCTAATAAGCCCACCAAGTGATTGTGCCACCTAGGGTTTCGTGAAATATAGGGTTTCTGCCTCCTAGGGCAGCGTGCTCATAGGCAAACACCTAGGATTGTGTGATGATGATGAAATCGGCCATTATGGCACGTTTCCTTGTTTGCATCAACCTAGGATTGTAATAATCTCTTTACAAAAATATTTGGAGATATTAAAGATAAATATATTTCTGAAAGAAAAAGCTACGGTTTTAGATTTTATATCTCGTATGCTTCTACTATAAATACTCCTTCTATCTCAATCATTCAATACGACTTTATATACAATTGAGAGAATTTTACAAAATGATTTAAAACAAACTTTGAGCAAAATATTTATTATTTTTATTGTTTGTTTTTCGGAAAAAGTCGTGCATCAATTATTATCAATCGCTCGTGTGAAATACGTTATTGGATAATAGTACATCACATAATCTTACTTATTCTTTAACGAGAATCTTTGTGAGTTATATTGTACTTTCTTATTAACGTAAGATAGTATAGAGTATTTAGCGATACTCACCTTGACTTATAATCATAGTTGATTATACGAGTGGGGTTATAACTTTTGGAATCCGTAGAGAGGTACTAAAGATTATTAATTGAGAATAGTGGACGTAGGTTTCGACTTGTGAAACTGAACCACTTCAAAAATCACGTGTGTCTCTCTTACTTTTCGATATTTCGTTACTTGCATATTACTTTGATTAATTAATTAGTTGATTTTAAACAATAAAATCAATTAATTAATTACATATCATAAAAAAAGTGGGGCTAGTTTTTAAATACTCAATTCACCCCCCCTCTTTCGTATTCGATCAATAGACTCTACAATTGGTATCAGAGCCTCGTGCTCATGATTTCCTTACAGCAAGGAGTCTGATCCGTCTTTATCTTTTTTTTTTATTGATTTTCCGCTGCATTTAATTTTATTTTAATGGATTCCAAATACTTAAAGTATCCCGTATTCAATGGGAAGAACTATAGTTTATGGAAAAATATGATGACCCATTACATAAAGGGTAACGATTGGGAATGCTGACTAATCATTAAAAATGGCCCTAATAAGATCATGCTTGGATCTATTAATGACACTTCCACCGAAAAGAAAGAAGAGGACTATGTTGAGGCGGATTATAAGAAAGCTGAGAAAAACTCAAAAGAAATAAGTCTGATACAAAACGGCATGGTTGCTACCGAGTTTGATCGATTCTCATCTGCTTTATTTGCCAAGAAAATATGGGATGGTCTAGAGTTAGCCTATGAGGGAACAACTGTTGTAAAAAAGCAACGTATTGCATTGTTAATGCGAAAATACGAATTGTTCTCTATGGAGCAAAATGAAATGCTTGATAGCATGTCCACTCGCTACTCTAGTATCATTAATGAATTAAAAAATCTTGGAAGAACTTTTGACTCCGAGAAAATTGCTCGAAAGATCCTTAGAAGTTTGTCCAGGCGATGGAGACCTAAGGTGACGGTAATTGAGTGATGTAAGGATCTATCTGACCTATCCTATCAAGAGCTACTTGGAACCCTAATGGCTCACGAGATTAATCTTGATGAGGATGAGGCAAATGAAATAAATAGTAAGAAATTGGCTTTACAAGTTGAGTCTAGCGGAAAACAAGACTCGGATCTTAAAGATGAAACAGTGTTATTTGCTAAGCGTTTTAAGAAAAAATTCTTTAATCGAAACAAGGAAAAACGCCTAACAATAACACTAACAAATCTTATAAGAAGCCAATGGAGTCAAAAGGGTCTCTCTCAAGTCGGGGTTGCTTCAAGTGTGGGGACAATGATCATATGATTAAGGATTGCCCTACCTGGAAGAAAATCAAAGACGAAAATCAACGAGACAAAACCAAGAAGGAATTCAAGTAAGTCATGATGGCTTATTGCTGGAGAGATCTCGACACAAAAGACGATGAGTCAGAGGAAGAAGAAGTTGACAACCTATGTCTGAGCAACGTCAGCCTTGACCTAATTTCTGACAGCGACAACGAGAGTGAATCTGAGATGTGCCCTTTCGGCAATTCAGATTCAAAATCAGATGCAGAACATGATGAAGGGGTTAGTCATCTTGAACTTAAAAAACAAGTTAAGAAATTGTCTAAGAAATCTTTAGGTAAGTACTTTGAAGAAACCCTAGACCATTGTCATGAACAGAGTCTAGAATTAAAAGACCTTAAGGACCAAATTCTTGACATTGCTGAGAAAAACCAACTTTGGAAGGCCAAAGCTAAAAAGCTCAAATCTAAAGTTATGGCTACTCCAGCTACAACTTCAGACATGACAAATGTTGAGAAAGAGGCTCTTGAGTCTAAAGTTATAGCTAATGATGCTATAATCTCATAGTTTAAAATCAACATTAAGCATCTTCAAGGCAAAGTTATAGCTAATGAGGCTATAACTTTAGAATTGAAAAAAGTCAACGAGCTTTTGAAATATAAAGCTAAGGCGAAGGAAGTTGCTATCATTGATCACAAGAAAGAAAACTCTTTTCTTTCTCAGCAATTGAAAGATATAGAGGCTAAATTCTCCCAAGCCAAAGATCAACATAATTAGGAGAAATTTATCTTGGAAAAACGCTTTAATGATTTTCGAGAAAACTTTAAAAAGAAAAATCCCTCAAAAGACTTAAATGTAGACCATTCGATATGTGAAAAAGAAATTCAGTCTTTGAAGGAATTGCTCCTAGATGCACGAAAAGTTCATGATAAATTGGAAGGAAGTCAGAAAGTCTTAAACTTCCTTACCGAAGAGTCTAACAATAACATGAAGATGGTTCTAATACATGAATGTTATAGTCGCAGAGACCATGATAAGTGCAAATTCACTCATTCTGAACGTGATTTCAGAAGCAGGAAATATGTCAATCTTTCAGAATATCTAATTTGCAATTATTGTGGTCACACTAGTCATGTTAAAGAGAATTGTGTCAAATATGTCAATGACTACAAAAATCAAGATGGTTTTGTTAAAGAACTTGATGTGTCCAGTGTTAATGAGTCTGAAACTGAACCTGAATGTGAAGAATTTAAAACAATGAGTTCAGATGGTTTTATGACATGGCTTTCAATTACAAATCAAAACCTTCATCATCCAAAGTGAATGTGAATCAAAAGCAGTCATTCAAACCTAGTGTGCGTCACGAAAATAGAAAACCTAGAATGTACAATAATAAACCTAGACAACCCTATGTTAAGACCAAAAGAATTGTAAAATAGGTATGGCTTAGGAAGAATCTAATTTACAGAGTTACTAACCATAATAGTGAATGAAAATAACCAATGGAATATTGACAATGCTTGTTCGAGACACATGACCGGGAATAAGAATTATTTTCTTTCACTAGAGCCCTTCAACGGTGGTAAAGTCACTTTTGGAGACAACAAGAAGGGCAATATAATCGGTGTATGTAAGATTGGTATATCATCTTTACATGCTATAAATAATGTCTATCTGGTAAATGGTCTAAAACATTACTTGCTAAGTATCTCTGAATTATTTGACAAAGGCAATAAAGTCGTTTTTCATTCAAATGTTTGTCGCATCATAATTGAAGGTACTAGTAATGTTATTCTAGAAGGTTTACGTAAAAGGGACGTGTATATGATTGATTTAAACAACGTCACTACAATTTCTTTTACGTGCATGAAAGCTTCTGTAGATGATTCATTCTTGTGGCACAAGAGGTTTGCACACATTAGTCCAACAATTTTAAAGAAACTCAAATTGTGGGATTTAGTTGAGGGTTTACCCTCAATTAAATTCGTACGATAAAAGATGTGTGACTCATGCGCCCGATGAAAAAAAGTTAGATCTTAAATCTAACCAAAACGAGTAGTAACTACAGAACGTCCACTTGAGTTGGTACACTTGGATTTGTGGGACCGATGAAAGTCAGAAGCTGTGGTGGATCAAGGAACGTCTTCGTCTTAGTTGGCGAGTACTCAAGGTATGGCCTATCTTTCTATCTACTAAAGATTAAATTTTTGATGAGTTTATAGTATTAATGAAGCTTGCCCAAAACAAGTATGATCAGAAGCTAGTGTCTGTTAGTACGGATCATGGCACCGAATTTGATAATCAAGCCTTTATAGAATATTGTAGGGAGAATGGTGTAGGACATAACTTTTATGCACCATGAACCCCACAACCAAACGGTGTCGTTACACGTATGAATAGAACACTAGAGGACATGGCTCGCACTATGCTTTTGTGTAGTGGCATTCCTAAGAACTTTTGGGTCGAAGCCATTAGTACTGCATGCTATGTGCACATTTCTCAAAAAGACTCCCTATGAACTTTTAAGAGGGAGAACCCAATATAGCTCATCTTTGTTGCTTTCGTAGTAAATGTTTTGTCCATAATAATGGAAAAAGTAATTTAAGCAAATTTCATCCACGAAGTGACGAAGGTGTGTTTTTTGGTTACTCTAATCATAGTATAGTATATAAAGTTTTTAACAAAAGAACTTTGTGCATAGAAGAAAGTGTTCATGTTGTATTTGATGAAGATAATGTGCCTGAGCAAGTTGAACATAATGAAGAAGAAGACATGAATGATCCCGACTTTCGCCTTACAAGGGATGATTTACCAGAAATCGATGTAGAAGTTATAGAATGAATTAATGATGAACTTGATAAATCCTCAAATGATCATGAAAAGAGGACTGAAACAATTGTTGATGATACAAATGTCTCCTCTCAAACCAAGAATAAGGAAACCGAAGTTATAACTGATGATGCTATAACGTTGGGCCCAGATCAAGATAATGTAACTAAAGTTGTATCAACTTCAGCTACAACCCCGAAGTCAAGCTCAGGGGGAACCAACCTTGACTCTGAATCATTTAAGGAAAGTGATAGTTCATCAAATGATGATGAGCCTAGGAACTCTAAGAAATAGAAATATAAGAGTTCTCATCCTATGGATAATATCCTAGGAAGTTTGAATAAGGGAGTTCAAACAAGACGAACATTAAATAACTTTTATTCATTCTATTCTATTTTGTCTACCATAGAGCCTACCAACATCAAAGAAGCACTTGCAGAATCCGACTGGATTGTGGCAATGAAAGAAGAGCTTCAACAATTCGAACGTAATAAATTTTGGCACATAGTGCCACGACATAAAAATCAAACTGTAATTGGTATTCGGTCGGTATTCAGAAATAAGTTGGAGGATACAGGAGTTATAGTTCGCAATAAGGCTCGATTGGTCGTTCAAGGATATAATCAACAGGAAGGAATCGACTATGACGAGACCTTCGCACCTGTCGCAAGACTTGAGGCTATTCGTCTGCTTATCGCCTTCGCGGCTCATAAGGGAATGAAACTGTACCAAAAGGACGTTAAGACTGCATTTCTTAATGGATATTTGGAAGAAGCGGTTTTTGTTGAACAACCTTTCGGATTTTTAAATAGCAAATTGCAAAACCATGTTTTTAAACTTGATAAAGCATTTTATGGTTTGAAACAAGCTCCTAGGGCATGGTACGACACATTGTCTAAATTTCTATTACAAAACAATTTTAAAAGAGGATCTGTCGACAAAACCCTATATCTAAAATCCGAGGGTTCTGATTTACTTGTTGCTCAAATTTATGTAGACGATATTATTTTTGGTTCTACTAACAATAAATTTTGCAAGTATTTTTCAGATCTAATGACCTTAGAGTTTGAAATGAACATGATGGGAGAATTGAAATTCTTCCTAGGATTGCAAATTTAACAAACTAAAGACGGTATAAAGATCCACCAACAGAAATATGCCAAGGAGCTAATTAGGAAACTTGGTATGAAGAACGCTCATCCAATGGACACACCCATGGTAACTGATAAAACGTTAACCTTAGATGAAAATGGTAAGTGTGTCAATGAGACTACATATCGAGGTATGATTGGTATATTATTATATTTAACTGCGAGTAGACCTGACATTATGTTTAGTGTATGTGTTTGTGCTCGATTTCAATCGTATCCTAAAGAGTCACATATGATTGCAGTTAAACGTATCTTGAGATATTTAATTGGTACATCTAATTTATACTTATGGTATCCACTAGAGTGTAATTTCAATCTAGTATGATATTCAGATGCAGATTATGCAGGATGTTGTTTAGATAGAAAAAGTACCTCTGGATTCAATACGTTTGTTGGACCATGCATTATAACTTGGGGCTCAAAGAAGCGAAATTCAGTTGCGTTGTCCACTGCCGAAGACGAGTATATAGCTGCAGGACTGGTACGTTCTCCGTTACTTTGACTATGTGATTATGGTGTAAATGTTGATTGTATGCCTATATTCGGTGATAATACGAGTGCTATTATTATTTCTAAGAACCCAGCTCAGCATTCCCGTACTAAACATATAGACATTATACACTATTTCTTACGCGGCCATGTAGAAAAGGGCAACATTAAACTAGAATTTTGTAGTACTGGAAATCAATGGGCTGCCATTTTAACAAAGGCGTTAGCGAGAATACGTTTTAAGATTTTGCGGTTGGAAATTGGTTTAATCAGTAACAATTAAATTCGTCATATTTATTTTACGAACCTACATGACTGGTTAGAATAAGACAAGATTATATGACTGTGTCCGTATATTCTATTACCAGTATATTTATGTTTAATATTATTTATTTTACGTGAATATCTTGCATATTAATTAAGTATTTTATGAATATTGAAATATGAAACACATATTTGCCAAAAATCTATCTTATTCACTTTCCTATATTGACCAAAATTCCTACCCTTGACTTTGCACTTGACCGAAATTCCCAACAAAAATCCTACCATATCTTTTTATTTACCTAATCCTATCTTTACCATATCTCTCATATATTTACCCTATATTTCTTTCCTATCCTACTCAAATTCAAAAAATAAAGGGAAAAAGAGGGGAAAGGACGACACCTCATGTGCAAACCCCACAACAACACAACCCAACACTCCACCTATATATACATCACCATACATCATCACCCATCACTATCATCTTCAACCTTTCAAATAAAAAAAATTCCAAAAACTCATCCATCGCTTCCACATGATCTAACACCAACACTCCAAACTCCAAAACACAAACACCTTGCATGTCTACTAATCCTTCACCACAACACAACCAAATATCCACAAAATTGCCCCAAACCGAGTCGGGTTCGGTTCTTGAGGGAACCAAAAGGCAAAAACTCAACTTGGGAAAGAATAAAGTGGCTTCCGGCTCTGAAAAACGTGAAGACGGTCCGGTTACAGATGGTGCGAATAGGCCTGTGTTTCGTCAATTTTTGCCGCAAGCTACGACATCCGGGCTTGATAAATTGAGACTAACAAAAGAGGAACGGAAATTAATTAATCACGTTGCTAAGTATACCATTCATGGTGGGAGAAGTTTTCCGAAATCATGGTGTGACAAATACTCTGCTTGGAAGTTTTTCACAGATTTCTTGAAATTCCAAGAATGAGAGACCATTGTTCGGTTCTCGGGTCCTATATATCCTATTGAGGTAATCCAATTTTATGCTTCAGTTTCCTTGAAGTCCGGAGTCTTACATGCTACTGTTAATGGCCGTGAGATTTCCGTCTCCATTCATGATTTTTGTACTCTGTTTTCGGTTCCTGATGATGAGGCCAAAATTAATCCAAGTACAACATGGGACGAGTTTTCCGACACGGCTAAAGTAGCTGTAAAGAATTATTTTGATGAGAATGTAACGCTGTCTAGTTGTGTGTTGGCGGGGAATTCATCTCCTAAACTGAAATTTTTCTTGAACTTTTTATGGAACACGGTGGTTTGGCGTCGGGGTGTTCGAGATAAAATTAGTTGCTATGAGATGATGGTGGTTAAGAAGTGGCTTGAGGGTGAACATGTCAATCTTGCTTTTCTCATTTTTGCTCGAATTTTTCAGACGAGTTTTTCCGTGAAGGAGGACATGGTATATACAACCTTGGACCTTCCTTATGAAATGTGGGTGTCTCGGGTTCTTAAGGCAAAGGGGGTTGTTGATTCGGCTAGTTATCGAGTCAATTTAATAGATGATATGAATGATACATACTTGAAGTTTATGCAGATGGTAGCCGTTGGTCCGAAATTGGTTTTTCAATCTATAGTGGGATCGGTTGATGTTAAACCAAATATTGTTGATTTTTCGGTTCTTGAATCAAAATTGGACTTTCTTATTGGGAAGGTTATGGAGAGCCTTGATGTGCAAGATAAGAAAATGGATAGGGTGGTTGATAAGGTGGTGAAAACCGTGGCTTTGGGGAGTCCAAGCTCAAAGCGTGACCATGGTGGGTCGGTTGTGAGTGGTGACTTGAAGGCTTAGATGACGGAGGTTAATTGTTGCCATGCTAAAATTGAGAGGAATGTGGTTGATGTTAGGCAGGAACAATTTAGACAACGGGTTTGGATGCAATTCTTGGTTAGCCAAAAAGGTGCATTGTGAAGAGTGGTGCGGAAATGCGAGATGAAATGCACACTATCTATGATGCGACGAAGGCCTTATCCATGAAGGTTCGGAACTTTGATTCATGCGTCACCGCACAAGCTAATCATGTGAAGAAGTGCTTTGATCGCCTTGACACCATTGAGTACCGTACCCGACCCGGCTATATCGACCCCTCTATCCCTCGTCAAGCCAATGTGCCTTGACTTTTATCGTCTTGATTTGTTTGTCCTTAAACTACTTATTATATTGTCCATTCGACCCATTTTGGCTGACTATCTATTCGGCCCATTGGCACTTAACTCTCTTATTTATGGTTTGTAGTTTAATTTACATTTAGAACTTGATTTTGCTTGCTATAAATCGTTAAGTATTTCGTATTTTGCATATCTATTTCTTGCCTTGGAGTATGTTATTCTAGTCGTTTTATATCTTTGTTCTTGTCTTTTCAATGATGCCAATAGGGGGAAGAAATGATATGATTTGAGTCTTTACTTAAGCTTGCTCCTTGTCAAGACCCGTTATCTCTTAAAGTCTTTCGAGTTATAACTTTGGCTAGGTTGTTAAGTTCTTGCGATAAACGTTACTATAACTTTGGTAGTATTTTATTGAGGGGGAACTATAATTAGTCACAATCATAAGAGAGATTATAAGAGACTTGTCATAATTAAAAAGGGGGAATTTGTTGGATTTATTTTATAGTTTTGACAATCACAATTATTTACTTGATAATGTGCTTTAATTGATATATCATATGCATATAATTGTGTTCTTTAGTCTTATCATAGCTAACAACAATTACAAGAAAGGAGATCGAAGTTATAGCAGCTTGAGGCATAACTTTGAAGATTTCTGTGAGACAAAGTTATAGGAGCTTTAGGTATAACTTTGGAAGTTCCTATGCAAAGTTATGTCTATTCTGGGTATAACATTAAAGAAATAATTCAAGTAAGATCTACTTCAAAATAACACAAGACTCAAGATGGAGGGTTATTGTTAACAAGATGAAGAGATGATCTGTATGCTGAAAATATTTGTGAAGATTAGATAGTATAGGTCGTCATTCGGTAACTATTCCATTAGAGTGATTCTTATGTAAGTAAAGTTATAACTATTTCACTTATAGCTTTACATACTAAGTTCAAAGTTATAGCTATTTTACCTATAACTTTGAATGATGAAATTGATGCATGATTTTGGAAATAAATCTTTTAAATGTTTTCAAAAAGAGAAACAGTATTTTTATATTTATCAATAGTTTTAATAGATAATGTATTTGTGAGATTCTATTGGCTAGTTATAGAACTTATGAGTTGTCATGCTACCTAGGGTTTCTAATACATTCTATCTCAATTTGTAGTTAACCTAATAAGTCCACCTAGAGATTGTGCCACCTACGGTTTCGTGAAACCTAGGATTTGTGCCTCCTAAGGTTGCGTGCTCATAGACAAACACCAAGGGTTGCGTGATGATGAGGAAATCGGCCTCTATGGCACGTTTCGTTGTTTGCATCAACCTCGGATTTTAATAATATCTTTACAACAATATTTTGAGATATTAAAGATAAATATATTTCTTAAAGAAAAAGCTACGGTTTTAGATTTTCTATCTCCTATGCTTCTACTATAAATACTCCTTCCATCTCAATCATTCAATACGACTTTATATACAATTGAGAGAATTTTACAAATTGATTTAAAAAAAACATTGAGCAAAATATTTATTATTTTTATTGTTTAATTTTCGGAAAAAGTCGTGCATCAATTATTATCAATCGCTCGTGTAAAATACGTTATTGGATAATAGTACATCACATAATCTTACTTATTCTTTGATGAGAATCTTTGTGAGTTATATTGTAGTTTCATATTAATGTATGATAGTATAGAGTATTTAGCGATACTCACCTTGAGTTATAATCATAGTTAGTTATACGAGTGGGTTGATAATTTTTGTAATCCGTAGAGAGGTACTAAAGATTATTAATCGAGAAAAATGGACGTAGGTTTCGACTTGTGAAACTGAACCACTCAAAAATCACGTGTGTCTCTCTTTACTTTCGTTATTTCGCTATTTGCATATTACTTTGATTAATTAATTAGTTAATTTTAATCAATAAAATCAAATAATTAATTACATATCATAAAAGTCAAAAAAGTGGGGCTAGTTTTTAAATACTCAATTCACCCCCCCCCCCCCCCCCCCCCCCCCCCCCCCCCCGCCCTCTTTCGTATTTGATTAGTAGACTTTACAGAACCGAATTTGAGAATTCATCATTTTTTACTTATTTTGATGAGGTATTTGCCATAACTTTTCCGCGCGTCAACACATAATGCCAGATTTATAACCGTGTTATGATCCGAAAAATGCTTAATAAAATTCCCTACGAATTGCTAAAAGGAAGAAAGCTTAATTTAACCTATTTAAAATGCTTTGGAAGAAAATGGCTTGTTCACAGCAATGAAAAAGATAATTTGGGTAAATTTGATGCATGTAATTATGAGGCCGTGCTTATTAGATTCTCGGATTGTAGCAAGGCCTATAAAGTGTACAATACAAGAACTTTGAATATGGAAGAAAGTGTTCATGTCATATTTTATGAGTCTAGTCTTTTTCAATCTTATGAGCAGGTAGAGGATGATGATGACTTTGAGCTTCGAATGATCCGACATTACATGAATGATGTACACAAAGGAAATGAACCTGATCCACAGTCGGAGTCATTGTTGAATGCTGAAACAGGCCAAAACTCAGGGGGCACTGAACCACTTCAATCTTTAAATGAGGCTAGTATATAGATACATCCACGGGGAATGGGGGAACACTTGAATAACATGAACAAACAGAAAATTCTCCCCATTCACAAACTGAACCAGAATCCACAGTGGACTCCACTGTTGATTCAGAACCCGATGTGCCTCTCACACAATAATCATCCCAAAGAAGTGGAAACAACAAAAATATCATGCCCTCACAATCTTGACTAGTGACTTCAATTCCGGAAGGAAGACAAGATCATCACTCAATGATTTCTTTGCATTCCATCCGTTCCTCTCACAAATTAAAACGACAAATATCACCATGGCCCTTAAAGATGCAAATTGGGTGATAGAGATGCAAGAGGAAATAAATCAATTTAAAAGGAATTAGGTATGGCATCTTGTCCCTAGACCATCTGGTTGTACCGTGATTGGTACCAAATGGGTCTTTCGCAATAAGCTTAATGATTCCGGTAATATCGTAAGGAACAAATCTAGACTAGTGGTGAAAGGGTTGAAAATATAAGAAGGTATTGATTATAATGAAACCTTCGCACCGGTAGCTAGGCTTGAAGCCATACGTATGTTAACAGCTTTTGCGGCTCACAAAGGCATGATAATGGATGATAAAACTGCTTTGCTAAAGGGTTATTTAGAAGAAAATGTATTTGTAGAGCAACCACATGGATTTATGGACAATGATTTTCCAAACCATATTTTTAAATTGGACAAAGCACAATATGGTTTTAAACAAGCTCCAAGAGCTTGGTATGATCGCTTGTCAAAATTTCTTTTAGAAAATAGTTTGTGGGTCGATCCGTTTAAAAGACATTGTTCATAAAGTCACGGTTTGGTGAACTATTGATTCTACAGATTTATGTCGATGACATAATCTTTGTTGCAACGAATAAACTTCTTTACTTGTACTTTTCGAAACTAATGAAATCTGATTTTGAAATGAGAATGATGGAGAACTTGGCTTCTTCCTTGGGCTACAAATCAGGCAATCTCAAGATGGTGTGATGATTCATCAACAAAAGTACATAAAGAGATGCTAAGTAAGTTCAGAATGACTAACTCAAAACCATACTCAACACCTATGGTATCATCCATTAAGCTTGACAAAGATGAGAATGGTAAGAAAGTAGATGAAACGATGTATCGAGGTATGATCAGTTCATTACTTTATTTAACCGCAAGTTATCTGGATATATTACTTAGTGTATGACTATGTGCTCGTTTCCATGCAAGTCCTAGAAAATCGCACTTCATTGTCGTTAGAAGAATTC
Source organism: Heliosperma pusillum (assembly GCA_022085475.1). Classification (NCBI taxonomy): domain Eukaryota; kingdom Viridiplantae; phylum Streptophyta; class Magnoliopsida; order Caryophyllales; family Caryophyllaceae; genus Heliosperma; species Heliosperma pusillum. Next base: position 6,734 of record JAIUZE010017666.1, on the reverse strand, counting down.
TTAGGTACTTGGTTGGAACGCAAAAAATGTATCTATGGCATTTCTTGTGACAACCCTCGCGAATGCGTAAATAAAACATAACAAGCATGTGATTTATATAGCGGAAAATACGGGTTTTTAAAACTTTTTCCATGCTAAGATAAAAATACGAGGAATGTCAAATAATTACAAACCAAAGTAGAATATACTACAAAGAGACGAGGCCTCTCAAAATGTTATCAAATATCAAAGTTATAAGCAAACTAGCTAAACAACGTCTAAAGGTGATTCATTCAGGCCAACGCCTGCTAGCTCACACCCGAACCCAAAATACCACAAGCAAAAATCCATCCAATCAAGCAACCTGTTCATCCATGAAAAACATGAACGATATAGTCAGTGGGGAGTAACTCCGGGTTCTCCCAGCCATATCGCAAATAACGAACTTAAACGGAAATACAAAAGTAGAACATGCATATATGAATATACATGTGAAATACGAGAAGGATAAATAGGCAATTCAATATATAAGAATGTCGATACATGAAGTAAAAAAACGTAACCATCATATTATAGAAAGACTCGGGGATGACACTCTTAGGCAACCATACACTCACTAGGGCTTGCATCTCACTGTTAGCGGCATAAGTTTCATAAGATTGAGACTCGACAAACAAACCATGCCAAGTCACCCAACGATCACAAATAATCAATCATATAATCATCCATCCAAACGTACAAATACGTTGACAACATCTCTCACGGTAAATGACACGCACTAGCACCGTGTACATGACAAGTATGATTAAAATCGCATCCACGGGATAAACATTTCCCTGAACGCATACACGATTCAAAGATTTCGTATATGTAGACTAATTTCCTCCTGGTAGAAGGACGATCATAATACGGTCCTAGTCTAAACCTGGCCAGACTCGGTCAGTCATAGACGCCGAGTACCCCAAATTCGGTCAACCTTCACGAAAGAGGCGGAAAAGAACACAAGCATCATAACAAGCGGTACGCTACATTTGACGGCGGGGTCGATCAACGCAAAGCGTTCGCCTCCCAACAACGTCGTTATATGCCCACTAACACATGCAATTATGATACACTCCTCGTCCCGACATTCCAGCCTTACGAAGGTGGAGGTAGCCAGGGGAATGAGATTACAAAGCACTTAACAATTTGTGCTCAAACCGTAACATGTGTAAAACCGACTCAAAGTGGGATATATGAAAAACCGTCACAAAACATGCGATACAAGCGAATTTAATATCATATATTCGAAACATTAATATTTAAAGTCATTACGTAAATTTATACGATAAACGATCCATCGGAAATATTATAAATGAAAAACATAAGTAAGAATTGCAAATGATTTGGCAGCGTGTGCCAGCCGGTCAAGGAGACCGGCTGCCGGCTACCCGGCTGGCACCAATGTCATACTTGAAAAACCTATGAAACATCAGCATGATCCAGCCGGTCAAAGGGACTGGCTGCCGGCTACCCAGGTGGATCCAATATAATACGAAAAAATGAAGGAAGAATAAGGTGTGTCTCAGCCGGTCGGCTGACCGGCTGCCAGTCAGCCGGCTGAGACATAATTCATGCTCAAAATATTACGTAACATAAATATAATACAGCCACTTCCCAGCCGGTCAGCTGACCGGCTGCCGGTCGGCCGGCTGGGACGTTATATGCACGAAAATCATATCTTTAACACCCATGAATATTAACCAACTTCACTTATCATCATCAATCATCAATTCTCATTATCAATTATCAACTAACAACAACTATCATCAACAACACAATTCCTATGATTACTAATCATATTCTAAATACGATTACTAACATAGAAAACACATTAAAACACGTAAATGATATCGAGTAACCCTTCACCGTTACATTTTAGCGTCTTCAATCCTCGTCGATGTCCTCTTCCACTAAGTAGTAGTCTTTGTCGAGGTCTTGGAGGTCACCACCTACAATTACACAACAAAAGATGAATATAATTCACCTTTGAGAAAGACGGATAAATTCAAAAGCGAGAAAGACGGTAATTTTATTACCAATTAAGATAAAGGACGATGAGAGGGAAAGAATAAGACGAACTTTAGTGAATTTGAGCGAGTAATGAAGGAGTAGTGACGATAATAAGCTTGATCAAATATGGAGGTTAGGGTTTTGGGTGGTTACTTGGTGCGGAAGAAGAGTAAGTTGAATGTGAGGGAATTTAGGGTTAAGGGGAGTATGAAGGAGTAAGTGGAAAAATCATGAGAAAAGCCCATAACGTCTTAAGACGTAACTTACTCGAAATCTCGCGTAAAGTCCAAAAACGAAGTCGAAAATTCTAAATTAGACACGGAAAATTTAATTCTAAACTAAAACAAAATTTCGCTGAAAAGTATCCGTATAATATTTTTACTATAAAAATAGGGTACATTTGCGGATGTTACATTTCTCACTTTGCCCTTTTAAACTTTTAGGGTACTCGGATGTGAATTACCCGGAATTTCAACTTTCTTAGGTCCTTATTTAAATTTATGGGCTTCAAAAAAACAAAACACCGTTGCTCTTTCCACCTTCGAAACCGACTATGTTAGTGTCGCATTGTGTTACGCGCAAATTCTATGGGTTCGACAACAATTAAAAGACTATGGTATTGTATTCCATTCAACTCCTATCTTATGCGATTAGACATCATTTCTAAGAACCAGATACAACCCTCGAGGACTTAACATATTGACATTAGACATCATTTTGTTTCGTGATCATGTGGAAAAAGATCAAATTTGTCTTAACTTTTGTAGAACCGAAAATCAAATAGCCGACATTTTTATAAAATTGCTTGAAAGAGAACCATTCGTAAAACTTCGGTTGGAAATTGGTTTGTTGGATTGTGCATAAATCTGTGAGTAGACAATTTGCCTTATTTGATTGATTAGAGTGGATGTTAATTATTTGACTATGTGATTATGTTCATACTTGATAAATTAATTGGTTAATCTACATGTAAAAACCAATGGTAATGTATTGTATGCATGGAGCCAACAAATGATCATAAAACAATCAAATCGCCCTCCATCATTCCCCGTGCAAGCCGTCCCCCTTTTAGCCTAAGCCTAGCTCTCTCATGATCTCACTACCTAGCCGGCTACACCTCCCCTCTCACCCAACTAAATAAGATCTTTTACAATTCACTTACTATTCATCCCTTCCACATCACATTTACTCTTACAAAATTCAAACTTATAATAATGAATCCACTTTTCACATATAAACTATTCAAACACTTCCATCTCTCCACATTACTCACCAAAACCGTTTCAAAAATCTCTCTCCCAACCGTATCCTTTATTTTCACCATAATATCATGCCTCCAAAATCAAAAATGCCTAAAACCGTCAAGGAAATCCAAGAATTATAAAAGCCCAAATCAAAACCGAAAATTCCTTCACTTGTTCAAAGAACCGAGAGTCTTAAGGAGCAATTAATTCAAAGCCAAAAACCTCCCAAGAAACCTAGTGTTGTATCACCCAAAACAATTCCAATGACAAGAAAGAAAACCATTGCAAATCGTCCCAAATCAGCCGCCGAGGCTGGAAGGTTTTCTACCCGTGCTACTACTCGGAAAACTGACTTGAATGAGCCACATGCAACCAAAATATTGAAAGATGTTGGAGGTTCAATGAATGTTGGTGAAGTTGATGATGATGGGAATACTATTTTCATTGAAGTATTTGATGGTAATGTTGGTAACAAAGAAGTTGAAGACGACATGGAATCTAGATAAAAGAAGAGGAGTTTGAGAAAAAAAAAAGTGAAAAACAAAAAGAAACCAAGAGGGAAGAAGAGAAAGAAAAAAATAATGAGAGTGATGTTGAAAAAGAAACCGAAAAGGAAGGAGAGAAAGAAAAAGAAAAGAGTGAAAGTGAGAAGTGAGAAGTGTGAAAAATCAATGAGGGAGAAAGAAAAAGGAGAGTTAAGTGATGAAGAAGTGTTGAGAAGGTTGGTTGAAAACCGAAAGAGGAAGGGGAAAGGCAAAGTTGTTGTGATGATAATGATGTTGAAATCGACAAAGATGAGTTGAGTGTTATCTTTGATGATGATGATGATTTGTTCAAAGAAGATGAAGTAAGCAAGCCCATGCAAAAAACGAAACCCAAAACCCGAAGGATCCTAACCCGTGCCAAAGGGGATGAAGTCAATGAATCGATAGGTGCTTTGATAGCTATTGAGAAACCGTTGGATGAAAATAAGACCAAGGCACTCGAGATTCTCCATGATTTCCGCTTTATCAAAATGATCTTCGATTGCTGCAATCATGTGATTCCGGAGTGTTTTCAATCCGGTCGACGCTATGACATTGAATTGTATGACTCTTCACCCGCTTTTAAATTCTTTAAGGAAGCTATCGTTGCTCAAAAGTGGGAAAACCGTCATGAATTTTATGGTAGAGTCTTTATTTCCTTGATAGTGCAATTCTATACCACGGTGAGATTCGACTTTCCTTCCAATTCTCTTACCGCTGTGGTCAACAATAAATCACTTTGTCTTAGTGTTGAGGATGTGGGTCAAATTCTTGATTTCCCCACAATCGGTTTGTCTACATTTCTAAAGGGTTTGTGGCCAACAATTGATGGTATAATTTCATTAACCGTGGCAAAATACTTGTGTCCCAAAGCTACGTCCACTAATCCACGTTCGGTTAAAGACTTAAGGATTCCTCATAGGTTATTTTTCAATCTTATTTATCAAAACAAGATACCATGTAGTGGGAGCCATGAGAAGTGTTAGGTGTTGGATATGTGGTTGATTTAATGAATTGCTAAGCACTTGCCAATCATTATGCCCGCTTTTATGTTCTTTCATATAGATCATATTGCCAAGATGGTAGAGAAGCGGAAAATTGATAGTACCACCGTGTTAGCTTATGATATGTGCTTGTCACATATCTTTGAAGAAAGGGAAATTGCTGATTCTACAAGCTTTGGGGTTGATAATCTTTGTGATACGATGAATGAGGGTACGTTATCAAGAATGTTCTTGCTGTGGGAAATCGGTATTACCACAATACAATTATTTTAGGATTATAACGAAAAGTAATAATTTGATTATGCAAGTCATAAACGAAAACAAGAATAATAGAAGAGATTTAGAAATCAACCTCCGGTCCTAGCAATTGGCGTAAAGAACAGAGATATCAAGGTAGATATCCTCCTAATCGTTGCACCCAAAATGCTCCGAGAAATACCCTTTTCTTTTGCTAGAAAGTAATACAAAAGTTACTGCTAACCTTTTGTTTTGTGCTTGTCAAAAGTTAAAGTTAACTTTGTCAGTTTGTGTGATTTTTAGATGAGATGGAGGCAGAGAGAGAGAATTAGGTTAGAAAAGCAAAAACACTTTTCTCCTGCTCACCCTTCAATACTCACGGCCCTTTTTGTTTTTATATGGGGAGATTTAAGTCTCCTCAAATAACTACCCATTGACCCGAAAACCCGAGTGTATTTGGATACATTCGTTTTTGTTCATTTTAGATTCCAATATAATGTAATATATTATGATCGTCTTTTTTACATGGACCGACATTATAATACATCATTAATTATAAATATCCGTATATTTATAACTTGCCAATTAATTATAACGGTTTACGTTTAATTAGCTTACATTATATACTATAATTAAATATAACCTTTTATATTCAATTTTACGAATTACAGTTAATTCGTCTCAACTAACTTTATTTAATCATTATTAAATAATCGTCTCATCATCACATTGACTAACCTTTTAGTCAAATACACTGACTAACCTTTTAGTCATTTAATAGGGCATCAATATGATCATTTTCTCAAATAATCACATCTCTCAAACACATCCTATAGGTGTGACTTTTAGGGACCAGTTGATCACCGCCATCTGTATGACAATAACGTCAAACTTATCTAGCAAGCCAACCGTTATTGATAAACGTTAATCAACTGATTAGTATACAAAGTATACCCTGTGAACCTACAGAGATTTATTTATGTTATTGCACTAACTGTGGAGGACACTGGCTCCAACAATCTCCCACTTGTCCGTACAAAGTGTATTATGTGCTGATAACCGCATTCTATATCCAAATAAATTCTCCCATTCAATCGTACAAACAATTTGCAAAGTCCGTATTCACAAAGGTCGTAGTTAAAAGTGATAAGTATCAAGGTGGTTTCACCGAATAGGAGAGTAACTTAACTGATAAACGAATCTTCATTCGAGCATGGCCATGCATTTCAGTTACAGCTCCTCGAGTGGCCATGAGAAATATCATATCCTGATAAAGGTTGGATATTTTCTTCAACTCGAATCTTGCAGACACAAGCGCAGTATGAAATGACCCAGTGAAAATCTACTTAGCCTCCTGTTACGGTCGACCATGAGAAAGAAACCTAAGTCACCCAAAAACTGCCTTTATCTCAAGAGACAGTCGATAGTCAAAAGAATCGACTCTAGGAAAACTATGGATGTCCTATCCACGACCTGGCACCTAATGTTCTCCATAACGTTGTCACAAAATTGTCCTGCGAGGTATCATTATAACTCGCATATGTGATCGATCAGTCCACTGTTTGACTTATGGCTCGTTGAAGCCACCATCAATCGACTTCACAGAATAATTGCCAGACAGAGTATCGCTCATGAGGCGATTAGGACCAAAACAAAATATAATGTAATAGTTCACTTTGTGGTGTGTTCAATGT
>JAIUZE010017664.1:0-10655 GCA_022085475.1 Heliosperma pusillum | reverse complement strand
TTAAAGGAAGGAAGTAATGGTGTTTTACCTTTGCTCCCAAGGGTAGGAGAGGACATAGAATACTCATGTGGCAGGTGGTACTTCCCTTGGTACAAATCAGGTGGTTTTGGCTCCCTTTGAACACCATGACTGCTGGTTGCTTTCCTTGTATGCACAACACCTTCATGCCCTCTTCTTAGGACTTTTAACTTCTCCATAACTTCTGCCATAGACTTGGAAATGGACCCATGCTCATGATACCTCATCTTAGGACTTGGAACATGAGGAATAAACTCCATGCCTACTGATTTACTCATTAAAAATCAGAATGTAAACTTGTTTAACAAAACAGGTTGTAGAGTTGCTAAAAGCAACACCAAGACTAACACAAGATGGAACTTATGTTAATTCTAGCTCTGATAACCAATTTGCAGCGTAATGATAGAGGTCTCTTTGTTTTGATGGAATCAAACTTGAGACAAACAACCTAAGGGGCTATTTAGAATCACAAAAGCAACACTTCAAACAATGAATAATTTCTGAACAAACAATGTAACTTAAGGCTCTTTTTGTGGTGATTTTCTTTGGGTTTTGACAAGATGAAAACAAGTGAAATAAAAGGATATGAACTTTGGTCTAAATTCCACAGCTTAACACAGGAATTGTAACTAAAGAACTAAAGGTGAATCTGAAAGAGAGCTACCACAGCCAAGCACAGATAGTTCCTTACAGAATTCGAACAACAAGGATCATTCAACCACAGCCTAGCACCGGAAGAATAATACTTGCCAACAGGTGACTAATCAACACTCACAGCCAAGCACAGAGATGTCATTAGGCCCGACTCAAATAACTAAGCAATGCACAAGTTATTAAGATTTAAATTTGAGAGAAAACTCATCTTTTTCATTCAACATAATCTGATGTCATTAGGTTACAAAGCAAGGCTTATATAGGCCAAGAGATACACATCTAAGGGTCTCAAATGCATCATCTAATGTACAAGAAAGTCGTGGCCTTGGCCTTACACAAATCAGAAAAAACAAACTAAGGACAAAAGCATAAAGCATAAAGCATAAAGCATAAAAACAGGCTGCTCCTCTTTGTCTTCTTGTAGAAGGTCAATTAAGATGTGTAAGACCTTGGAGCTTGAGCTTGGCAGCTACCATCCTCAAGTACACAAGGTTAAGATGCCTTTCAAGTCGTGCCATTCTCTTGCCTAGCCAAAAATAGCTTTCAAAACAGCCTTGGTTCATGGTTGTGCAGAATTGGTTCCACCTGGACCCATTTGTTTGGACTTAGCTAAACCTGCCTTTTTCTTGTGAATTAGCAAAAACTCTCCTAGACTTTTGTTTTCCTAAGACCATAAGGTAAGAGTATTAGGCCTTGGAATAACTTAATTCACATTAGGGGTTGTCTTGGATGAAGCTCTTTGATGTTGGACCTGAACCGGGTGAGATATGACATGGACCCTTCTGATTGTATTTTGTAACACTCATAACTCCCTGCTCAGGATGAATTTGAAGACCCATGATAGCTCATTGGAAAGATATAGATGTTAGCTTTCATGTCACAAAGAATCAGACCCAAATTATATCTGGAACTTTAGATATTGAGGATTGAGTACAGACAGATCACTGATAGCATGTGCTGTAATAGTTCAGCATTCAGGGGCATCTTGCAGAGCCTGTAGTTTCCAGCACAGATAGAATTAGGAGTCTCATGAGTAGCCAAATTGAAGCTCAATGAGTTAGCTTCCTTCTCCAGTTGGAATCATGCAAAAAAAGTTCCTAGAACTTCAGTTATAAGCCTTTGAGTGACAACAGGTCAATTCTGAATATCCTGCAGTTTTCCTGTACATCAGGATGAACTTCAAAAAATCATATCTCCTTCATATGGTGGATTAAAAATTCTCATGATGACTCAAATGAAAGCTAATAAAGTTAGCTTTCATATCCAAAAGGAATCAACCAAAACTATCCAGCCAATGTTGAGTTATACAGCCTTGAGTGTTGACAAGTCATTTTGTCAGAAAACGAGATGCACCATGTATGCCAGTCTTTGAAGGTTTTCTGTGCAAAATCTACTCGATGAAACTTGATGATTCAAATCCCATATGAAAGAGGACTCTTTCAAGAATCCAAAAATATAAAGAACTCAAATTTCCACCATGTAGAACTCAAGATATGGGTTATTGAAGTTGACCCAATTCTGATGATATTCTGGGACCAGTTCAGGTTTCGTGAAGTTGAATGCTAAGCTTGTTTTCCCCGAACTTGGCTCATTTTGTTCTTGGATTGCATCCAATTGTCTCATGGCTTTAGACAGTTCCATGGAATGTTCTTTTGGCATGTAAAATGAAGGACCCTTACCCCTAGCTCCTGCTACAATAATCCTTCTTATGTACACGGCCATTATCCACTTACCACAACAACTTTTCCTTTTAACAAAAATCACAATAAGATCTAATAACACTTTCTTTAATTCGTTTCTCATCCGTTCTTGAGGCGTTCTCGTTCGTTCTCGGTCGTCGTGAGCAAAATCATCATAAAACCTTCATTTCTTAATTAAATCCGTCCTAACTTATATTTCTAGAATCTCCTCTTCGCTCTCCATCTTCAAGTACGGTTTAATTTCAAATCCGACAAAATCGTTTTCAACACTTAATTATGGAAAATCAAGTTTAAGTTCTAATAATGTTTTTCTTGTCATTTCTTATAGGGGAAGATTTTGAAGACGAGTTTGGAGACTCGTATATTTTGGGTGAAGATTAGTAGGCGGGTTTCTTAGTTTATACTTCTTATTTGGTGCTAATTGATTTTGTATAGCTAAGGTAACCGATACGAGTTACTCGACGATTTAATGTTACAGATCTTTTGTTCTTTTGTTTTTGGTTCATCTTTTTTTTTAGTTCATGTTATTGTTACTTATGATTTTTAGTAGTAACATGATAAGTAGTAGGATTTTTTATGTTGTATGGAATTTTTAATATGTTAGTGTTCTTGACATATTTGTATGATTTAATTATAACCATGATTTTTGTATGAATGATGGTTGAATTGGTTGTTAAAAATGGATGTTGTTAATTAAAATCATGTTAGAATTTATTTGGAGTGGTGGTGGTCTTGACCGTGTAAAGTGGCCGGGTGTGGTGGCTGAGAACCGGCCGGTTCAGGCCCGGTTCAGCCTGGTCCAGACCGGTCCAGCCCGGTCTGGGTTGGTCCGGGTTTTGGTCTTTGGGTTTGTGTCGATACTGGATTGTTTTGTTGTTGTTTTGACGGGTTTTAAATATGTTAAGCATGCGGGAAAATTAAGAAACGGTTTTTAAAAATGTCGTCTCAAAACAGGCCCAAACCAGGCCCAAATCAGTCCGTGGGCCCAGTCCAGGCCCATGTAGTGTCCGACCCAAAATTAGGCCGTGGGTCCCTTCCTTTGTCTTGTGACGGTTTTTGAGTTTAGTGTTAATTTATCGTGTTTGGTAATATTTAGCAAGTGAGAAATTTTAATAAGTAAATTATTTAATTAAAAGTATTTTTCATAATATTATAATTCCTCACATGTTAGAAATTATAATACGAGATTATAGTTTAATTCGATATCCTTTAAGTCATGCGGGTTTTCGTAAGATTTAATAATTCACATGTTAGAAGTTTTAATAAAATAAACATGTATTGAATATGATGATTTTATGTTCAAGTCTATATGGTAAAGAGTCTGTTTCTAGCCGGTTTGACCAAACGGGTTTGGTCAAACTAAGATCTAGTCAGCCCCGTTTTGACTGATGACCCGTCGCGGGACTCGGGTCGGGGATTTGTCTTCAAGTAAGGTTTTATTTAATGAATGAATGAATGAGCTTTAGTAGATATGAGGCGATATGATATTTGAATATGATTTATATGCAATTAGTCACATGATAGGAAGTTTTCCCCGTGAATGTATAATTGTATGATATATGTCGTGTTGACTAAGTACCCATAGAGAATTATGAGTATATGGCGTCTTGACCATTCTAATTCTAAATGAGTATCTTGGACCATGACATTGATAGGCCCGTACTATCTTTAACGAGCATATGGAGTTCACTGCTTGATAGCTTTTGTGTCCCTGGCCTGGGCCTTTTGATACCAAGCCGGGGGCATGGCGTCCTAAGAGTTCCGCTTTGGGAAGGGAGCCAGCTTAAGTACTAGCCATCTCTGCTTAGGGGGTCGCCTATCAGAGTTTCTCATGTACGGTTATGTAATGAGACAGGGAATGGGTTAGCTGTTGTCGCTAGGTCTGATCAGTCTAGGGCTAGGATGTTTTCCTACCTTTTGGTATAGACTCGAGTTACAGAAGTCGACTATTGACGGTGCTAAGAACTTATGCCTGTTTCTAGACGTATTGGTCTTTCATGTTTGATGATTCTATGAATCTTAGAAGGTGAGATGCAAGCCGGCTAAGGTTGATAGAGTTTGGATTACCGGTTGTGAACTGATTCACATGATAGCTGCCATGTGAGTGATAGCTTCCATATGCTAGGTTATATGTTAGTTAATTGTTTCATAACATGAAAAGCATATCATATATGTTAAGGTTGTATTTCCCATATACATTGCTTTTATGTTATTCATGTTTAATTAAACTCGACATTTCGTGGCTGGGAGAACTCGGAGTTACTCCCCACTGACTGTGGCTTCCGTGTTTATATTTAATGCGGTTGGCAGGTTTGTGATGCATACATTGGGTACATTGACGAGCTAGCGAGCGAAGTATTACCTTGGACCTATATTGTAACACCCGAAAATGTACCCTATTTTTCTAGTAGAAATATTTTACGAAAGCTTTTCAGTAATTTTAAGTTTTAAATTATAATTTTAAGTTCTGAGTCGAATTTAGAATTTCCGAGTTCGTATTTGGATTTTCTGCGAGATTTCATGAAAATCCCGTCTTAAGGCGAGTTTGACTTTTCTTGACTTTTGAGTCAGGTTTGACTTTCTCGACTTTGAAACTGTCTTTGACCTTTTCCTACACAACTCACACTACTCCCTCCCTTAACCTAATTTTTCATTCAACACCAAATCAAACACAAAACCCTTTTCTTCCTCTCTAAGAAATCAACTTTCCCTCTTTGAATTCGATTTTAGAATCGTCGTAACTTCTTCGTTACTTGATAGAATTTCCGTAAGTTCGTCTTATTATTCTTCCCGTACCTTCCTCTATCCGTATTGATATTAAAATCATCGTCTTTCTCGCTTTTCATGCTTTCCGTCTTTCTCAAGATGAACTTTATTCATCTTTTTACGATCTATTTGTAGGTGGCGACCTCCAAGATCCCGATAAAGACTATTTCCTTATAGAGGAGGAGCTTGACGACTAGTAGAGACGCTCAAAGGTAACGGTGAAGGGTTACTCGGTATCACTTACGTGTTTTACATGTTTATATGCTAGAAAATCGTATTAGATTACGATTAGGAAGATTAGGATTCATGCTATGATTAGTAAATGATGTTATATGATGAATGTTGATGAATTATATTGATTGTTGATGATTATTTGAAGTATATATGAGAATTGAAATGATTTGGAAATGAATTGGTTAAGTGTAAGAGGCTCTCGGGTGAACTGGGTTCCCTGCCGGTCGACCGGCCGCCGGTCTGCCAACCGGCTGGGAACACTCCAGTAACTCATTTGGAAAATTGGATTTTTGTATAAGAGGTGCTCCAGGCCGGCCAACCGGCCACCGGTCAACCCACCGGCCTGGAACACATCAGTATTGAAGTTTTGATTTTGGTGTGATGTTCTGTGCCGGTCGACCGGCCGCCGGTCGACTGACCGGCCCAGACCTCTTTCCTCTGTTTTTGGATTTTGCCCTGTGTTCTGAGCTGGCCCACCGGCCACCGGTCTACTGCCCGGCCAGGAACACGGCTGTATATTTTCTTACAATTTCTAAAACTCGTAATTTATAATAGTTCGCATGATCTGTTTATCGTATAATTTTACGTAATGTCTTATAATATTCATGTTTTGGATATATGATAGCTCTTTCGCATGTATCACATGTTTTGTGACGGTTTTCGATATGTTCCCACTTTGAGTCGGTTTTTACAAATGAGTCGGTTTGAGCACAATTTTGTCTTGTGCTTTGTATTCTCATTCCCTTGGCTACCTTTCCGTTCGTAAGGCTGGAATGTCGGAACGGAGAGGTATCCTACTGCTTAAATGCATGTGTTAGTGGGCATACGACGACGTTGTTGGGAGGTGAACGCTATGCGTTGTTCGACCCGGCCGTCAAATGTTGTGTACTTGCGAGGTGGTGTTATTTGCATGTAGCGTACCGCATGTTATGAGGCTTGAGCTATTTTTCCGCCTCTTTCGTGAATTGATCTACCGAATTTGGGGTACTCGGCATATATATTGTAAGCACGAGTCTTGGATGCGAAACGTCATCGCGTGTCGAATCGGAACACGTTATATTCCGAGATCCTGGCCAGGTTTAGACTAGGACCGGAATTTATTATCTCGTGCTACCAGGAGGAATTTAGTCACATATACGAAATGTTAGTCATTCGTGTATGAGTTCAGGGAAATGCTTTTATCCCTTGGATGACTGGTTAATCATACTTGCCATTACACGATGCTCGTCGTTTCAGTTACCGTGACAGAGGTCGTCTTGTGTCGTCGTCTTTGAATGCGTGATTTCATGATATTGTTCATGGTCATTGCATGATTGGACACCGTCAATGTCTTGGTTCGTGAATGGATGATAATATGTTGGATTTATTGTGATCATCGCATGACTTTACTTGGTTTGTCTGTCGAGTCTCAATCTTATCAATCTTATACCGCTAACGGTGAGATGCAAGCCCTAGTGAGCGTATTCGATTGCCTAAGAGTGTCTTCCCCGAGTCTTTGAATAACATGTTGGATTCGGATTGGATTTCCATATGATCTTATCATTTTCTATAGAATCGCCTATCTAATCTTATCGCAACTCACATGTATATATATATATGTATGCATGCTTTACTTTCGTATTACCTTATATGTACGTTTGATGTGATATGGCTGGGAGAACCCGGAGTTACTCCCCACTGACTGTGGCATTCATGTTTTCATGGATGAACAGGTTGCTGCTTTGGATGACTTTTTGGATATGATATTTTGGGGTTCGGGTGTGAGCTAGCGGGCGTTGTCCCTGGAAGTTCACCTCTAGACGATAGTAGCTAGTTTTGGTTAAACACTTGTTCTTTGCTAACATTTTAAGAGGCCTCGTCTCTTTGTTGTATATTTCCGTATTTAGTTTGTAACATTTTGACACACCTCGTGTTATATATATCTTGCATGTTTAAAAGTTTTTAAAATACCGTATTTCCGCATATCTTTTCACATGCTTGTATGTTTTATCTTTCCGCATTCGCGAGGGTTGTCACAGTTGGTATCAGAGCTTTGATCGCTCCCGACGCACACATGTGAACCCTAACTTAAACTACTTGACCTTGAAATAATAAATGAGAGTTGGGTAGAAGTTAAGGACTTTTCTTGGTAGTCTATTTGTTTATGCTAATTGATAGGAGTAACTTAATTTGTTTTTGTCTCTTATGAAGATGGTTAGACCGCGTTTAGCTGAGAATATTATGATGGAGGCTCTTGCTCAAGTGCTGAAGAATCAGCAAGATGCCGCTTTAGCTAATGCTAACCAAGTTCACCCTAGAAGGGAGGACAATCAACAAGGTGGTTATGCATGGGTGGCGGGTCAAAGTGCAAGGAGTAAGATCGTGCCTTATGGTGGAGAACCTGATCCTACGGAGCTATCCGACTGGTTCCGTGAGATGGAAAAGCAGTTTGATCTTTACCAAGTCCGGGAAGAGGATAAAGTGAGGATTGCAAAGCACTTTCTAGTGCGGGAAGCCGACAACTGGTGGGCTATCACAAGTGCCCCCGCAACTCTTGAAGAGGACTTCAACTGGGCTTGCTTTAAGGCTCTTGTGGAGGGTAGGTTTTATCCCAAAGAGCTTAAACAACAAAGGCTCAAGGAGTTCATAGATTTTAAACAAGGCAACCTATCCGCTCAAGATTTTACGACGGAGTTTAATAAGCTCGCTCATTTCGCGCCAAGGCTTATTCGTGATAATGAAGATCGTGCTTTCTATTATCGTAATAAGCTGAATGCCGTGCTTCAAAGTAAAGTGAGAAGGGGTACCGCATCCTTTGGAGATCTCTATGATGATGCCTTATGGGCTGAAAATTCAATGAAGGCTATTCGAGATGAGGCTTTAATGAATAATCCATCTCCTTCTTATGCTCCTAGGCCGAATGCTTTTGGGAAGAGGCCGTTTATCCCGTCTTCCTCGAATTCCTATGCTAACAAGAGGAGGTTTAATCCTTCTTCCAATGCCAATTCAAGGAATCCTTCTCCTTTTATTCCTAGAGCTACTTCAAATGTGGCTCATAAGCCCTATGCTCCTCCAGCTCAACCGCAAGGTCGTTTTTGCAACCGGTGTAGACTTCCTCTACATCCCGGTAGAACTTGTTCCAACCGACCTTATGTGTGCTTCTTCTGTCAAAAGGGTGGTCATCGTTACGAGGATTGCCCCGATCGAAAGTTGCCTCCTCCTCCTAAGCCTAAGGGTTCAATCTTTGTCATGAGCCGTGCGGAAGCCGACGCTCATCCCGAGATCATTACGGGTATGTTCTCAATTTTAGAGCAACCGTGTCTTATTTTATTTGATACCGGTGCTTCAATGTCTTTTGTGTCATCAACCTATGCTAATAAGTTATCAATCAAGCCTACATCTAGTGAGGATACTCCCATATCCTTACCTTCCGGAGATATTATCTCTTGTTCAAACCTTTATCCAAATGTACCTATATCTATTTCGGGTTCTATCTTTCCCGCGAATCTCCTTAAGTTTCCTCTAGGAGAGTTTGATATTATTTTAGGTATAGATTGGCTAGCTATGTATCATGCTAGTTTCGAGTGTCGTGATCAAAAGATTTTCTTAAAGAGTCCTTTAGGTGTTAGAATAACCTATAAGGGATCTCATCCCCGTAAAGGTGTGTCTTTAATTTCCGCTATGAAATTGGTAAGTATGGTTAGGAAAGGTCATCAAACATTCTTGTGTGTTGTGACTTCTTCAAATACCTCTTTGCCAAGTATTGAAGATGTGCCTATTGTTCGAGAATTCATCGATGTATTCCCCGAAGATTTGCCCGGGATTCCTCCCGAGCGTGATGTCGAATTCTCTATTGATCTTGTCCCTGGTTCTTGTCCAATTGCCAAAGCTCCTTATCGTATGGCTCCGTCTGAATTGAAAGAGTTAAGGAAGCAGTTGGATGATATGATTGAAAAAGGTTTTATTCGACCAAGTGCCTCGCCTTGGGGTGCTCCTGTTCTTTTTGTTAAGAAGAAGGATGGTTCTATGAGGTTGTGTATCGATTATCGTGAATTGAATCGGATTACAATGAAGAATAGGTATCCTTTACCTAGAATTGAAGATTTGTTTGATCAATTAAAGGGTGCTTCTACTTTTTCGAAGATTGATTTAAGATCGGGTTATCATCAAATTCCGGTTAGAGATGTTGATATTCCAAAGACCGCTTTTAGTACGAGGTATGGTCATTATGAGTTCAAGGTGATGCCATTTGGATTGACCAATGCTCCTGCTATCTTTATGGATCAAATGAACCGCACATTTAGTGAATATCTTGACAAGTGTGTGGTGGTTTTCATTGATGATATTCTTATTTTCTCCAAGTCCGAAGAAGAGCATGCTATTCATTTGAGGATTATTTTGGATGTTCTACGTCGACAAAAGTGGTATGCTAAGTTCTCTAAATGTGAGTTCTGGTTACCTAAAGTGTCCTTTCTTGGGCATGTGATTTCAAAAGAAGGTGTAATGGTGGATCCTTCGAAAATTGAGGCCGTTGTGGATTGGAAGAGTCCGACTGATATTAGAGAGATTCGAAGTTTCCTTGGGCTAGCTGGTTATTATCGAAGATTTGTCAAGGATTTCTCTAAGCTTGCTAGGCCTATGACCCAATTGTTGAAGAAGGAAACCAAATTTCTATGGAATGAAGCTTGTGAAAATGCGTTTCAAGAATTAAAGACGAGGTTAACTACCGCTCCGGTGTTGACTTTGCCTGAAGATGGAGTAGACTTTGATGTCTACTGTGATGCTTCTAAGATGGGATTAGGTTGTGTTCTTATGCAGAATAGGAAGGTGGTGGCTTATGCTTCAAGGCAGTTGAGAGTTCATGAAGTGAACTATCCTACTCATGATTTAGAATTGGCCGCTGTTGTTCATGCTTTGAAAGTGTGGAGACATTATTTAATTGGAGTTCATTTTCGTATCTTCACCGATCACAAGAGTTTGAAGTACATATTTACTCAAAAAGAGTTGAATATGAGGCAAAGAAGATGGTTGGAATTGGTGAACGATTATGATTTTGAGTTATTGTATCATGAAGGGAAGGCGAATGTTGTTGCAGATGCTCTTAGTAGGAAAGCTTCTCATGCTTTGAATGCTTTGCATGTATTACCTGTTGATCTTTGTACCGAGTTTTGAAGATTGAGTTTGGAGTTTGTAGAGCGTGGATTTGTTCACATTGGTGCTATGATTGCCGAACCGGTGTTTCTCCGTGAAATCCGCAAAAGCCAAGTTGATGATCTTACCTACAAGTCTATTCAAGCCAAAATT
>JAIUZE010017662.1:0-19939 GCA_022085475.1 Heliosperma pusillum | reverse complement strand
TGTTCTTCAGTAAGGTTGGTAATTTTAATTAATGAATTAGCCTTAGTAGATATGAGGCGATATGTTATTTGATTATGATTTATATGCAATTAGTCACATGTTAGGAACTTGTTTCCGTGACTGTTTGATTATATGGTTGGTGTCGTGTTGACTAAGTACCCATAGAGAATTATGAGTATATGGCGTCTTGACCATTCTAATTCTAAATGAGTATCTTGGACCATGACATTGATAGGCCGTACTATCTTTAACGAGCATATGGAGTTTGCCGCTTGATATCTTTTGTGTTCCCGGCTTGATGGATCTTCAAGTCGGGGCATGGCTGCCATGGTTTCCACTTTGGGAAATGGAGCCAGCTTTAGTACTAGCCAACCCTTTGATGGATCTTCTTAGGGGTACTCATTTGATTGTATCATGGGTCTTGGATGCGATGGATCTTCGCATTTCTCTAGGTCTGCGCAGTCTAGGTTTAGGGTTGAGTCGTATCTTGGACATGTTATTAGGGTAACCTCTTAGCTAAGATATGTGCTTTGGATCTGGGCCATGTTATTGGTGTAACCGCTGAGCCCAGATGTGTGCTTGGTATTTGGGCCATGTCATTAACGTGCCGCTAGCCTAACTATTTAAAAGTATAAGCCTCCACCCTCGTGTAGAGACTTGAGTTTCCAGAAGTTCTTCTATTGACTTCACTAAGAAACTTGCTGCCTGTTTATAGACGTATTGGTCTTTCATGTTTGTATGATTCTATGAATCTTAGAAGGTAAGATGCAAGCCGGCTAAGGTTGATAGAGTTTGGATTACCGGTTGTTAACTGATTCACATGATTACGTGTTGATTAGGGTTTGAGTGTATCACGGCCATGTTTCTGAGAGGAACGTCTGAGCTAGCATACCAGCTTCCCTACCTCGAGTTATAGTTTATTATCGGATTCACATGATAGCTTTCATATGCTAGGTTATATGTTAGTTATTTGTTCATAACATTAAAAGCATATCATAATTGTTAAAGTTTTGTATTGTCCATATACATTACTTTTATGTTATTCATGTTTTATTAAACTTGACATTTCGTGGCTGGGAGAACTCGGAGTTACTCCCCACTGACTGTGGCTTCCGTGTTTATATTTAATGCGGTTGGCAGGTTTGTGATGCATACATTGGGTACATTGACGAGCTAGCGAGCGAAGTATTTACCTTGGACCTATATTCGGTTCTTAGATTGTATATTATTATACACTCTTTTATTTCCGTATTTATACGGGAGATATGTCTCTCGTCTTGTATAATTCTTATGTATAATATAAATTTTCTTTTGTAATGAACCTTTTTATTTATGACACCCTTCGTTATGTATTTAAATTATTTTTTTTTTCTTTCCGCAAATTTGAGGGTGTCACAACACCAGGATTAAACTCACCAGTTAATCATAGGGTTCCCAACAGTTCTTTATAATAAACCACAAAGGCTTGCACAATGGCCTCAGGTTTTTTATATATGATTCCATCAATGCCTTCAATCCTGAATACCTTATTCTGAACTTGCCTTTGCTTGATGATCTTATGAAACATAGCTGTATTAAGGTCCCCATCACGAGCCCAGCTGCATTTAGCTTTCTGCTTCAAGAAATCCTCTTTAGGTTGTTTAAGAATCATATAACTAGCTCTAGTCTGGTATTCTTTATCCATCAGCTCAAGATTAGTAGGGTCAGTATGTAACTCTTTTTGACAGTTGATCATAAGCTCATATGCTACCTCTGCATTTCTCTCAACATCAGAAAACAACCCTCTATTCAGCTTCTTTAACTCAGCTTTCAATCCCTTAAGCTTAGTCACAATACAGAACATATGATTTCCTTGAACCTCCCTACTCCAAGCACGATGAACTATCTCCTTATATTCAGGTGCCTTACTCCACATATTAAAGAATTTAAATGGTTTCCTCCAATAGCTTAAAGAATCCCCCTCCTCAATGATACAAGGGCAGTGATCAAAATCCCTTTCAGGTCCAAAATGGGCATAATAATCTGGCATACTCCTCACCCAGCTCTCATTCACTAAAACCATGTCAATCCTGCTGAAAACTCTAGTACCACTTGGTTGCTTGTTATTCCAGGTGAAAAAGGCACCTACAGTTTTGATATCTTGAAGGTCACTGAAGGTGATAGCTCTCTGAAAAGGAATAGTTTCAATATCCTTTACTGGCAGCCCAATCTTTTCATCAGCATACAACACATTGTTGAAGTCACCCAGAACCATCCATGGTTCTCTAACCCTCATCCTGATTATGTCCTCCCACAGAGGAGCACGATCTTCTGGTTTGTTAAACCCATACACAAAAGTTATAAAAAATTTACTATTATCAGAAATGTTGAGCACCTCAAGATGAATAAACTGGTTAGACATATCCTGGATAACCACCTAAAGTGCTTGACTTCTCCAAAGAACCCAAATCCTTCCCCTATTATGGAACTGATGATTAGTGATAAACGACCATCCAGTACAAACATTACTTTCTACAGTATTTAGAGAACCAGGTTTTACCCTAGTCTCAAGGAACCCAAACATGTCAACATCAGCTTGGTCAATAAACCACTTAATATATTTCTGTTTATCAACATTGTTCAGGCCCCTAACATTCCAAAAAACCCACTCTAGTCATTTGGAGGGGTTTGAACTCCTCCTCCACCACCTTTATCCACCATCTCAGCAGATTTCTCCAAGGCACTGTTGAACTTTACAACAAACTCACTCTCTTGCCCCCCAGGAATTCTAGTCTCATGTCTAGTCATTCTATTGATAATTCTGGCAGGGGTAAATAAAGAGCTATAACTCACAGGAGAACTTGCTGGAGTCACCACATCCACCACACTATCCTTTACCAGCTCCTTCCTAACACTACTAAGGCTAGTGTCACCAATCACAGCTGTTTTAGCTAGGACAGGAAAGTCCTTTGGATCCAGAACATGTATAGGAGCCCCCTTCTCCTTCCAAACCTTCTTAACAGGAGCAGGTCAGACATGTTTTGGAGCATTTCTCTTCCTACATTCATTAGCAGTATGCCCCCTACCATGACACTCTTGACATGTTATAGGCACCCAGTCATACTCAACTAAAACTGTAACCTCCTTGCCATTCTCATCCTCAAACTGAATTTTATCAGGAAACACTTGATCCACCTCCACCTCAACCAGCACCTTAGCATATCCCAGCATATTCTTATTCCGGGCCGAGCCGGAATTCTTTATTCCTAAAAAAAAAATAGTTACTAGTTCAAATTTAATACAAATTTATATTTAAGGTAATATCAGCAATCCTCACAAAAGTTCCTAGCAACGATGAAAGTTTTTCCAGACACAAGTTTCCCCAGAATTTTAAATCCAAGCCAACCAATTTAATCCATATTGGCACAGTTTTTACTTCAACTTTTGTCATTTTTATCTCTGAATCCCATGGCCTCAAAATCACAGGTTTACCATCAAAAAGCATTACCCCCTTTTCCAACACCAACTTCTGATGTTCCATAGTCGCAAATCTTACCATGAACAGACCATTTGGCAGAAAACTGATCTTACTTATATCATAATTCTTTAACTCCCGTCTTAGGTAACCTTCCAATACCATTCTCGGAGGGTTAGCCCCCATGACATACCCAAAAACCGCAGAATTCCAGTAATTAATATCATCCTTCACATCATCAATACAAAGCTTAAGAATATTACCTTTATTCCTGGGTTCCCCAACTGGGTGTTCATCTATGGATGGTAATTTCCCAGTATGAGATGTTACAGTCCCATTCTTCTTCCTCTTAGCCCCCACTACTTGCCAATCTGACTCATTCTGCCCCTTTTCCGTTATGTGTACTCCTTGATTAATCTCCTCAGCCTGCGATTGGATATCCTTCAGCTTAGCTAAAACCTCCAGTCTCGTGTCATTCAACATTTTTTCAATATTCATAAACGCATATTAATGAAGTTACTATTGATTACTAAAGTTATTATTTAATGAATTAATACCAATGTCTATTATTATTACTACTGAATTTAATATAGCAATATGAGAAATCAGATTAGGTTTTGCCTTTGCACAAAACCCTAAGAGCACCTAGAAAGAATTTCCTCTCTCTAGTTTTCTCTCTCATATTGAATCGTAATTATAAATAGTTTTTACCACTTAAGCGAACTCCTGATCTCACTCTAATGTGCTATTTCCGTGCTTAATTTGTTCATTAAGGCTAATTGGATTTCTGATTTGCTAATTTCACCTTTTCTATGGCTTATTGTTTGTTTGATTTGGTTATTCCACCTTCCCTATCATGGTTATTTTGTTTTTGCACTGTATGCTTAATCACCATCACTGAGTTCTCGCTCATGTGTAGTTAATTATTGAATAGAGTAGGAGTGTTATATTTCCATTTTAAGTTTCGAAAATTAAAACGTTTCACAAGCCGATCACCCATATAGTGTCACCATTGTTGTCATTTTTCAAGGCCATGACGTCAAAGGAAGCACGTGAAAGAACGGTCTCTCAGAGGACATGAATTTCTTCCAATACAACCAGATTATCGACTGCCCCTTACAGAGGTAAACAATAATTAATCAAACGGTAAAAAAGACAAATACTAACTATTAAAAAGTAATGGTGACCATATCCGACTATACAACAAATGCTAACCCATTGATATTTGACGAGGCAAAGAATGACAAAATAGTGGCCATCAACACGGGAAAAGCCACCCGCACGCCATCACGTCGCAGTGGCACTCAGCCCACGGAGCTCCGTACGAGACACAAGCCAACATTTGCAAGAGACGCCACCATTGTGAAAAATTGGAAACCCTTTGAATCTTTATATCGTGTCAAGACAAAAAAAAGCACATGAAAACTAAAGAATTGTTCCCCAATTAGCATTCTATGTCTAGAAGGACTCTCGTCATGTCCATGAACAATGATAGTTCACTGAGATTCCAAGCAAGAGGTAAGGGTACGTATTAGGAAGCCCTTCAATTGGATACTCCATCTCTCCCGCTCGATTTGAATTTGACTTTATTTATTGAAAGGATGCATGATATGCAAACATTGTCTTCAACCTAACATATGAATTTGACAAAGTTGATTGGATTTATAAAACAAGGATTTGAATATCGAAGTTGAGGGTTCACGTTGAGTAGAGGCGAAGCAAACATGAATAATGAATGAGAATGTACAAACGATATATACATGCAAATAAATTGAAGAAAGAATTTGACAAAATTAAAGCCAAAAGAGATTTTTTTTTTTTTTTTTTTTGACAGATGGAAAGACAAAAGTACGTTACACAATGCACATCTGACTCTCTAAGTCAGACGCAACTACTACATTATTGGCACAAGAAATTAAACTAAGACTAGGACGATTTAAGAGAATATTAATGACTAATAAGCACTACAATAAAAACGCAGAAAAGTGGCAAGGGTATGTGACGGAATTAATTATATTCCTTCATAATTCACGGATTTATGACGGTTTTTTTTTTGTGATAGAAATTCCATCACAAAAAGAAAGCGCGCTGACCAAAGTCAATGGCGCAGATCATGTGTAACTGTATGTGACAAAATTTCCATCACAAATTCTGACTTTTGTGATGGAATATCTTTCAAAAAATTTGAGTCAATGTTTCTTACCAGGTCCGTCAAATTTTGGGACTGAAATTCCATCACAATAGTCAACTAAGTTAACTTTTTGTGACGAAATTTTTGTCACAAATCCTGACTTTTGTGATGGAATTTTTGTCACAAAATTTATCTAACCCAAGTTTTTATTTGACATGGTAAGAAACTTTGTGACGGAAATTCTGTTAGCTGGTATTCTTGTGATTGGTTTAATAGGTATTTTCTTTTATGGTTCGTATTCCGGATTGGGCTCATCGCTATAGTAATTGGATGAACCGAGGAATAGATATGAAAGTATAAAAACTCAACGGGATCTTCCTTCCCCCTCGCCTTAGACAAACAACGAAGGGGAAGGTCCCTTTATAAATTCAATTATACGCTTACCAATAATAAAAAATAACTAATCAATCTAAAAGAAAAAGTCACGATATGTGACGGATATTCCGTCACATAATTTGACTTTTGTTGACATTTTTGACAGAAATTTCGTCACAAAATTTACTGACAGATTTTCCGTCCGAAATATTGAATTCTGTTGACCAAGTGACTTTGTTAATAGAACTTAAGATTTGTGACAGAAGTTCCGTCGTAAAAGTCAATTTTTGTAACGGAGTTTTTGTCACAAAGTTCCACTTTTGTTGTCTCCAACTTTGACATGTACTTCGGGTATGTGACGGAACCACAAAAGGCTTTTGTGATGAACAACCGTCAGAAAAAGCTTTTGTCATGAAAGTCCGTCACAAAACCGCTTTTTGGGACAATTAGAGTGACGGACATATGCAACGCAAATTCCGTCACAAATTTGCTTTCTTCTGACAGATTAGGCTGATTTTGTAGTGAAGACATTGTCAGGTCATATTACAAATAATAGTCGATTACTAATAATTCATAACGGCTCCGGCTGGACATGAAAGAGGGACAAAGGCAAACATGACCTTAAAAAAGGCGCACCAAGTGTTGCGCTCATTCTAAGAGTATGTTTGACTCTATCAGATAAACAATTTTGACAAACAGACAAGCATATATGATTATACACTTAAAATAGACGCATGATCCCTTTCTAATATTTGAGTCTGGTTAATAATTTTATTTACGAAAATTTGTTTAGTTTAATAAAATAAATAAAAAAGAAAATCGACACTTTATCATAAGATATTTATATATCACGGCTCAAATGCAGATAGTTTGAGTCGGGATTTGAAAGGGTGAAAATTTTGGATTTGAATAATTAAAAAAAACTTGAAAAATGTGATCAAGGATTTTAAAAATAAAAGTTTTAAAAAGAATGTCGATTAATTGATCAAGGATTTTAAAACTGCCATTGAAACTGAAAACAAATTTAAAAAAAGAATGTTGATTAATTAATTGAGTTGATCAAATTGATAGGTCTTTGCAAAACGTGACGGGTACTCAACAAGAATTGATCCTACGTGTTTGAATGATCAAGCACATAAATGTCGATGACCGAGTAGCGAGGCTAAAATACATAGAGAGGAAAGATATGTGGAGGAAAATCAACTCCGATGTGTCGAATTATGGAGACCCGAGCCTTACTAGAAACAAGTCAAATACCGATAATTTTGAATGGTCGGTGGCGTTTAAAACTAGTCGGTAAATTAAATTAGTGATCACTGATATTTGAACTTTTCCAACCGTTTAAAACGGTCGGTAAATAAAAATTACCAACTGATTGATGGTGGTTAGTAATTTACCGATTGCAGAAATGGTCGCTAAATTGTTAAGTCGGTCGGTGTATAATGGCTTTGACTAGTCAACCAAGAAAATAGTTTGGTCGGTATTTCGTAGATCGGTTGGTAAATACCAATCGACTGTCGGTCGATAAATTAATAATTCGTTCGGTAATTTTAATAATCATGTCACTTAAAATACTCTTTTCAGTCGGTAACTTTCATAATCGGTCGGTAACTTTAATAATCGGTCGGTAAAATTTGCGTCATTTATGGTTCCAGGAGACTTTCGGTAGGTAATCGGTTGGTAAATGTGTAGATCGATCGCTAAACTTAACAAATTTATGCAATAATTTCTTGATAGTTCTATTAGAGAATATTACAATTACATTGTATTAGAGAATATTACAATTACATTGTATTAGATAATATTAGGAAATATATTATCATTAGATAATATATTAATTATGATATTATCTTAGGGAGATTATAACTGAAAGGGAGATTATATAGTAGAGTTGCCTTCAGGAATAATCCAAAGATATTCCTAAAGATAATATTTTCTAATTTTCTAACTGATAATATATTATCTAATGATAATATATATCTAATAATATTCTTCTTAATATTATCTAATACACCCCCTCAGTCAAAACGGTAGTTAGACGAACGCTTTGACTGGACGAAAAATAGTTGATAAGACCGATGTAGATGAGCCAAGTTGACCTTTGTCGAAGCTTTCACCGAATTTAGTGCCTTGCCTTTGTAGGGATCGTGCCATAGGAAGAGCCACACTAATAACATGAATAAAACTAATTGTGTACGGGGGTCGAAACAACTCGTGAGACACAAACTAAATAGACGTCAAGGGGCACGAGGGCCGTAGCTGCTCGTGAAACACCGACGAAACAAATGATGTACGAGGGCCGAAGCAGCTCGTGAGACACCAGCAAACGATGAGGGCCGTAGCATACTCAACCGGACAAATGAATAAAATTAAAAGAAAACAATACGACTAAACCAATAAACATACGTCGATGCACTTCGAGCGGCTGCTGAATACGGCCGATGATGTCATACCATGTCAGAATATGAAAGGAAAATTATAACTGAATGAGGTGATTATTATTGATGGATCTGATTACATTATATAGTAGAGTTGCGTTCAGGAATAATTCAAAGATATTCCTAAAGATAATATTTCCTAACTGATAATATTTCCTAACTGATAATATTTCCTAACTGATAATATTTTCTAACTGATAATATATTATCTAATGATAATATATATCTAATAATAATATATATCTAATAATATTTTTCCTAATATTCTCTAATAAGTTCTTCCTGCCTTTTGCTATAAATGTTTCATGCAAGTTTTCTTATTCTTTATAGCTCAAAATACACACATTTTAGTCCAACACACGAGCGACGCCTTTCAAATTAATAAAAGCCAAATTATCTTCTTCGTTCAAATTGTCTCATATACATACATACACATAATCTTTTACGCGACTAGGTACACTACAACATCAAGTGTACACAACAATTGTCTCAAATACACACCAAAATCAAACTAAACCAAGTCAAGTACATACATACTGATGCGTGTCGTTATACACCAAACATAAAAGCCTAAGTCTACTAACTAAAGAAGATAGCGGAAGTAGGGTCGATCTCCACAGGGAGGAAACTAACTAACTGTAATCTAAATCTGCCAGTCACAATCTAGGGGTTTTAAATTGGTTTCAAACTAAACTAAATAAGATTTAAAGGAAGAGAAATAAAGGTAGAGATTAATACGAAATAAATCAGATAAAAGAGAAATATGCTAGGATTCGGTCTACTGCAATATCGGCATCTACGGGTCAACTAAGTCAGTCAATCTATCAATGAGAAGGGCAATGGTTGTCTCCTCTCGGTCTCAAACCACCCTAGGGATTTTACTAATTAACTCTCGTCCTCTTAGAAGTCACCTATCAATTCTAAGCAAGCCTTTCCCTTCCAATCTCTCGATCCAGGTCGGGGTTAACTACCTAGCTAGTCTCCTGCGTGCACTCATTCGACTAACCTCAATTAAATTGCTTAGATTAATTCTCATATTCGAGACTAACTAAAATAGTCTATCCTATCATGCCTCTACTACAGTTTTCCTCATCCTAACATACAAGGGAATTAGCTACTCATATTATTAACGATGGTAGCGATAAAGACGATTGAACATATGACATTAGACATGATATAATCGTAATTAACAAGCATAAATAATAATAACACAACAATTAAGAAAGGTAAACAGTAATTAAGACTAAAACAAAGGTTAAGAATAAAAGAGAGAAAGTTTACAATCTTAGCAAATCCGGCGTAAAGAACAAATCTACGTCGATAATAAACCAAAGTATAAACTTAAAGAAAGTAAATGATTAATGATAATAATTCTGAATAATCCTAATGACGACAAATAAGAGTCTTATATAATGCATAACACGACTCTAAATCCTAATTAGTCTACGGACTTAAGGCCCGTGATGGATTCCACTCGATCGAGGGAAAATTCCCTTCGATCGAGGTCTTTTATTCGAGGATATCGGTCGATCGAGTAGCAATTCTACTCGATCGAGGAACTCTTCAATGGCTACCACTCGATCGAGCACATGACAGCTCGATCGAGCAACTCTTCACTTCAACTCTCCTCGATCGATCAAATATATAGTCGATCGAGGTCTTCTGGCCTATTATGCAGTGTTGGACATGGCTTTGGACTTGATTGCGAGCGGTTTCACGCTTCCCCATGCAAGATTTTCTGTTCCGTTCCCTCCATTCTCCTAAATGCATGCAAAGTGGATTGTTTCGGCTCGGTTTCCGCTACTACACAGCTTGTACCTACAAAATGGTAATGAAAGTACAAAGTAGTCAAATAGGGGCATATAGTGACGTAATATCACCTAAATGACATAGAAATGCGTGCATAAATGGACTAAAAAGTCTATATAAAATACACGCATCACATACTAACATCAAACTTGAAATCCTATACCGCATATGCCAGTCCCACCTTCACCGGATTTATCATCGTTAGGATTACAAGAAGTGTTTCAAGAGTTATTATTACATTGGTATTGGGTTTGGGAATGAAACAATTAAGTCAAGGTTTCAATTTGACGTCTTGATTGCTCTTCACTTCTAAAGAGATGTGGCCAATTTTCTTCTTGACTTCTCAAGAAATTTGTTTCATTTCCTCTTGAATTTTCAGGTATGTCTCCTCCCTCAAGCGAGCTTATTCTTCTCTTTGAAGGGGTTTCATTGTTTGAGAAGATTGTCGGGAATATATGTTTGGGAAGCGGATACCTTACCTCTAGACGATGAAGTAGGAGTGGTGTAATATAGTGGAGCGGTGGTTTCCAAACCAAAAATTTCACCCTTTTTAAATCCCTCAACCAAGTCGTACCAAACTTTATTAGGATCTACCGCTAGTCCTCTTTCATCAAGATCATGTACCCGCACTCCCTAATCTTCTTATATCATCCAAATAAAATACTTTATTAATAATGAAATAAATAATATTTGAATTAAACTAAAGCATCTTGTCATACAGATACTTACATATTTATTTTTTGCTTTTGGATAACTTCATACTTCCTTTCCATTAGTTTCATTCCTATGGCTATCAGCAAAGAGCTCGACTGCTTTGAGGACCTTGTCCGCCATATCACTTGTCTTTTATTAAAACAAAACGAAACAAACAACAATTTGTAATTGATAAAAACTAACAATTAATAGTCAAATTAGAAAAATAAAATAAAATAAACAAGTTAGTTATATGTTTAACATATTTATCATCTTCGCGGCATGTTTTATCGCTTTAAATGACCTATAATGATGTGTAGTAGGGTCATCTTCGCTACCTTTCTTGTTGATTGAAACTTGATTCGATCTCTTCACAAGTGCCTTGCCCTACCACTTCACAATAAACTTTGTGAAAACCTTAGGAAGCATCCAACCCGATCTAGATTGAGCCTTATCTTTTGCCTTCTTTAAGACATCAAACAAAGTGACTTTACTAATAAGATGTTCTTGCACCATAAATTCACTCAATTATTTCATATTTTTGCTTTTGATACATGTACATCTATGAGTTTTGAATTCCTAACTTTATCTTGGATTTTAACATCCCTACCTTACTAAAAGAGAGCAAGGCCCTTTACTATTCCCCTAATGAATAGTAAACTGAGAAATGAACAGTTGAGATTTTGTGGTGGACTTGTGGGTTATATTGTGCACCTATGTTAAAAATGGGCCTCTTGCATTGCTTTCTAATACGCAACTGATTATGGCCCTCTGTACTATGTCATTCACTACCACGCTTTCTCCGTCTCTCTTAGGGCCTCATTCTCCCTCTTTTCCTCTCCATCACTCATTTCAACCTCTCAATACCTCATCCTCATCTTCATCTTTTCTCATCTCAACTTCATCGTCCCTCAAACTCTCATCTTCTTCGATTTCTTGACAGTTCAACGCATTTTTTTCGGTACTTTCTCTCAACCCTAATTTCCCCAATTTTCGATTATGAAATTATTTTCGCTTTCGCTTTAGTTTTTTAATTAGTTTTCTGCTTTTGAGATCAAAGTTCAATTTATTGTGGGTTTTTAAGTCAATTATAAGTTTATGTTGAGGTATTTTCTTACTTTCCTCATTCCCTTACTATCACCAATTTTGTTTACCGTTTTTGTTTCTTTAAGATTTTACAACTCATTAATTTCCGAACCCTAACTTTTGACATCTTTTTCCTTACGTTTCTCCAGATTCAATGGCAGAGATTGATGATTAAGTCAACGGTGTTATCACGCAAACTTGATATCCATTGTTCATTTGAGGTCCTAATATATTTCTTTTTTCTATTTTGTGTGTCTACATTATTCTGTTCTAAGTATCATCTTTACTATTTTCCTTATTTCTGTTCCCAAATAATCATTAATATATTGTTGGCTTGAGCACGTCCTAAATGTAAACGTAAGGGTGAATTACCTAAGGTACTATGCTTGGTTTTAATTTAGTTACTGATTTTGATTCAGTGAATTGAGTTTACTTATTTTTGACTTCTATTCTGAGAGGATTTGGACTATTGGGCCAAGTTGATATTGAGCTTAATGTGCGAGTAAGGATTATTAATATATAAAAGAGGCTTTTTTCGAGGCACGTGATTGGTTGCACCTTTGTAGGGACCTTTTAAATACAAATTTGAAAATTAAAAAAAAAAGGGTTAATTGATGAGAATAATCCATACTATCTGTGGTCTGCTCAAAATAATTCAACCTATCCATTATCCCAAAATAATCTAATTTGTGCCATCATTTAACTTATATTACTTTAAGTGAAGGGCAACCTGCTGAATAGGTCACTCCTTCATCTTTACCCACTTACCCACTTTAAACCCTTTAATCAACTTATCTTACCTATTTTATTTCCCAAATAAATGAACACTATCTTCTTCATCATCCACCATTTTTTTCCCATCATCTACCCTCATTTTAATCGCTCTCTTTATCATCAAATATCACCATCTAATCCATCATTTATAAAGAACAAAATCACTAGTCCTTTAATGCCATCACTCAAACGCGCAAAATTTTGCAAAATTTCAGCTGCTCACCAATAATTAGAGTAAGCCCACTTCACAAATCCATATAATCTAAAAATTTCAGTGAAATGGAGGAGATAATCTAGTTGAGAAAATTGTAAAGTAGGAGGGATTAAGAATTCAACCACCCACAAATATTTCCAAATCTGATTTTTTGTTCACAAGATGAACACAAAATCTGGTTCTTCTTCTTCATAGTCCATCACTGTCCAAAACTCTCCATGAGTATAACCAAATAAAAAGCGTAAGAATTTAGTACAAATTGCGTACATGAATTCTGGAATCATCAAAGTAGGAGAGCGAGAAAGTGAAATTTTAGCGAGGAATGAGGATAAACTGTATTTGATGATTGAAAAAATTATTGTTAGATTAATTTGGGGGAAAAATTCATTATTGAAATTTCTGGGAAATTTGGGTGAATTGACTATAATTAGAAAGAATGAAGAACAACGGGGTGCTTTCCGAGGTAGCTTGGGTGATGGTGCATGGAGATGGAGGAGTATATGAGATGAAAAAATGGTGCATGGTTACTAAAGTAATTAATGGAATAAGAAGAAGATTAAACAAAGGAAGATGAATGTTAGAATAAGAAAACAAGGGTAACCTATAAAATTTTAATGGTTACCGATGACAACCAGTCAATTAGAGTATTAAAGGAATATCAGATTTATGATGGCATAAATCAGATTAATTTGGGTTAAACAATAGGAAGAATTATTTTGAGAAGACGAGTAATAGTTTGGATTTTTCCTATCAATTAACCCAAAAAAAAAACTATACGTTTGTAAATAGAATTGATCTCTATTAAAATAACTATTACTAAAACTATTATATTGATTATAGAATCTTACTATAACCCTATTTCTATAACCCAATAATTACTAAATTAAAATAACCGATGTTATAATTTGCTGGAAATTTATTATTTGGAAACTCTTATAATTCCTAATCCAATATACTAAAACTATTATATTGATTATAAAATCTTACTATAACCATATTACTATAACCCAATAATTACTATATTAAAATAACTAATGATTCCAAGAAATCACGTATAATTTGCTGGAAATTTATTATTTGGAAACTCTTATAATTCCTAATCCAATAACATACCAAGTCAATGATTACAATTCCTTTCCAAAACACTAATATTTCAAATACTAATATTCCTAAATAATCTATACCAGTTAAACAAAGAAAGTCCTACTGCAATTCTAAATCTAAGAATGTCCTAAACTTATTGAAAAAACGTTCTTTTAATATATTCTATAAGTTGTTTATAAGACATGCAATATTATATTATATTCCTAATCTTATACTTATACCATAAAATAATAATCGACATACACTATATAAACCACCCACCATCACCCAAAAACTCACATCAACCCAAAACTCCAACTTCAGAAAAGCAATTCTGGTACAGCTGTGACAACCCTCGCGAATGCAAAAATAAAACATACAAGCATGTGATTAAATTTGCGGAAATACGGAGTTTTTAAAACTTTTATACATGCAAGAAAAGCAAACGAGGAGTGTCAAATATTACAAACTAAAGTGTGAAATACAACCAAGAGACGAAGTCTCTCAAAATGTTATAAATGTCAAAGTGTTTAGCAAACTAGCTAAAATCGTCTAGAGGTGAAACTTCCAGGGACAACGCCCGCTAGCTCACACCCGAACCCAAAATACCACAAGCAAAAAGCCATCCAATCAAGCAACCTGTTCATCCATGAAAAACATGAAAGCCACAGTCAGTGGGGAGTAACTCCGGGTTCTCCCAGCCATATCACATTAAACGTACATAGAAGGAAATACAAAAGTAAAATCATGCATATATAGATATACATGTGAGATACGATAAGGATAGATAGGCAATTCAATATATATTGATAAGAGCATAAGAGGTACAAATCCGAACCCATCATGTTATACAAAGCCTCGGGGAAGACACTCTTAGGCAACCGAATACGCTCACTAGGGCTTGCATCTCACCGTTAGCGGTATAAGTTTGATAAGATTGAGACTCGACAAACAAACCATTCCAAGTCATGCGATGACCACAATAAATCAATCATATTATCATCCATTCAGACATACCGATACATAGACGATGCCCAATCATGCAATGACCATGAATAATAAGTCATGAAATCACGCATTCAAGAACGACAACACAAAGACGACCTCTCTCACGGTAAATGAAACGCACTAGCACCGTGTACATGGCAAGTATGATTAAAAGACATCCACAGGAGTAAAACCTTCCCTGAACGCATACACGATTCAATCCATTTCGTATATGTAGACTAATTTCCTCCTGGTAGGACGACGATAATAATACGGTTCCTAGTCTAAACCTGTCCAGACTCTCGGATTAAACGTGTTCCGATTCGACATGCGATACACGTTTCGCATCCAAGACTCAGTCAATCACATGACGCCGAGTACCCCAAATTCGGTAGATCAATTCACGAAAGAGGCGGAAAAGAGCACAAGCCTTATAACAAGCGGTACGCTACATGCAAATAACACCACCTCGCAAGTACACAACATTTGACGGCCGGGTCGATCAACGCATAGCGTTCAACTCCCAACAACGTCGTCGTATGCCCACTAACACATGCATTTAAGCAGTAGGATACATCCCCGTTCCGACATTCAGCCTTACGAACGGGGAGGTAGCCAAGGAAATGAGAGTACAAAGCACAAGACAAAATAGTTCTCAAACCGTATCATTTGTAAAAACCGACTCAAAGTGGGACATAGCAAAAACCGTCACAAAACATGTGATACAAGCGAATGAAATATCATATATCCAAAACATGAATATTATAAGTCACTACGTAAAATTATACGATAAACGAACGGTCGGAATTATTATAAATGAAAACCGTAATCAAGAAATTCAAACAACATTCAGCAGGTGCCAGCCGGTCAGGCTGACCGGCTTCCGGTCTACCGGCTAAGGCCAATAGTCAAAGGAAAAACAACATTGAAACAACAGCATGTCCCAGCCGGTCAGGCTGACCGGCTGCCGGTCAACCGGCTGGGACCAAAGGCATATGGGAAAATCAAAGGGGAAGTGATATAAGCATGATATATAAATTTAACATTGATAAACGTGAAACAATACATGATTACATAAGCATTAGACCAAGTTTAAGAAGCGTAGTAAATAGGGAACATAGATCTTGTCTCGAAACAACAAGTTTGGAAACTAACTAAAACAATGGTCCACTTCAAACGGTCATAACTAGAGTTCTAAATATGCAAATGCAGAAATTCTAAGTCGAGGTGATAGCTTATCCTCTTACGGTTCCAACGATAGGTCACAAGCCCAAAAAAAGCAAGTAACGAAGGAGATATGATCATTCTACGAAAAAGGGTCGGTGCAGTGAGTCCCAGCCGGTCAGTTGGACCGGCGGCCGGGTATTCGGCTGAGACAACAACAACCCGTGAGCAACATACACAACTCTATAATTTCCAATTCTCATAATCTAGTTCTATTAACTATCAACAATCAATATTCATCATCAACAATCATCAACTAACAACAATCATCATCAATTACATAAATCCTAAGCTTACTAATCGTATTCTAAATACGAATTCTAACATATAAAGCATGTAAAACACGTAAATGATATCGAGTAACCCTTCACCGTTACCTTTTCGCGTCTTTAATCGATTCTAAACCTTCCTAGTCTCCACCTACATACAATTAGATAATAAAAGATGAATATCATTCACTTTAAGAAAGACGGATAATTTAAAAAGCGAGAAAGACGGTAATTTTATTACCAATACGGATAGAGGAAGCTAAGAGAGGAAGAATAAGACGAACTTACGTGAATTTCAACAAGAAACGAGTGAGCTATGATGATTCTAAGAATGGAAAGATTATGGAGGCAAGGGTTTTGGTTTCTTAGAGAAGAAGAAATGTGTTGTGTTTGTGAATGAAAAATAGGTTAAGTGAGTAGGAGGGAATATAAGTGGAAAAAAGTCAAAGAAAGTCAAACTCGCCTTAAGACGGGATTCTCATGGAATCTCGCGGAAATTCCAAATACGAACTCGGAAATTCTAAATTCGACTCGGAAAATTAAATTCTATATTAAAATTAAATTTCGCTGAAAAGTATCCGTAAAATATTTTTACTAGAAAAATAGGGTACATTTGCGGGTGTTACCATCACCCCTCCTTTTAAAAAGTTTCGTCCTCGAAACTTGAGAGTATAAAATAAAAGTATCAAGGACAAGAATCGGTTTTCAAAATTAATATGAAAACTTTTATAAGAGAAAACATTGAAATGTTGTTCATCTCGAAAACGTTTTAAGGACAATTTTCGTAAGTGTGAAACTTTACTTACGGATCTCAAGACTGCTCGTCGCGAACGAGAACTCAAATTATCCAAATCAAATTAAAGTCGAAATAGTGAAATCGAAATTCAAAACAAGTGTTAGTAAGTGTAGGACTAGTTATCAGACGTCTCCAATAACAAGTGCAAAAATCCAACCAACGTAAAATCCAAATATAAAAGCGAAAGAAATCTATTTTTTCCAAAAAGGAGGTACAAAAACCATCTTTAGACTTCTTTGAAACGCTAATTTAGAAATATAATGTGGAAATTCGAAGGTTTTCTCAAAGATAAAGTCACATAACAGAACATTACACGTACATAGAGCGACTCGAACATCAAGTTCACAAATCACGATAACAAAATATATACAAAACACGCAAAAACAAAACAAATCAAATTCTTAGGGATAGGAAGATTAAGACAAAGTCGGCAGAAAGATCTACAAGAATTCGACCTCCCTAACTCTACTAATAAACCAAATCCTCAAGAGAATGCAATTTATCCAATTTGCAACTCATCATTTTCAATCATCAGAAATCCTACAACAATATTCCATAATCACGAAACTTCGAGTAACAATTCCCAATTATTCGAATCCAATTAGAATCTACTAAGGTCCAGCTAGTCTCATCCAAAGTCTCACGACAAGGGAAAATCCACAATCCATTATCGCTTATAAGAATTCTTTAATACGCCCTAACATCCTTAATTCGATCATTACTACGCTCGAAGCCTCAAATATAATTTGTTACATTAGCAAACCATGGTTCCTTAAGAATAAAAGAGAATTACTAATTCCAAACCACAAATGATCAATCACTTGGCAATCAGACAACCATTCAAATCATCTAATTCATCTAAAACTCAAAATGAATCAATTTTCATTTATGACAATACTCCTCAACTTTGGGTACTGACTCAATTACCCTAAAGCAAACTCTCTTTTAAGATCCACCAATTAGAGACATCTAATTCCCAAATGACATACCAAGCAACTGTTATAATACCCAACAACAACGAACTATTATCATGATCAACTCAATTCTCAAAATAACACTACGATACCAAGCTCCAAATCTAAAACAATTAAGAGAGGATACAATATCACTATTAGGATTCATCCTAGAGCTTAAGTCCTATTTCCCATGATGAAATACAACATAAAATTTGCTCAATCCAAGGACACATATTCTAGCTAAAGAATCCATAATTACATCACACTTATTCTCTGAGCCTTACAAACGGAATATCCAATCCACTAGAGAAAAGATAAAAGAGCAACGAGATAGGAAACGATAAGGAATCTCAAGGAGAACACGGGAATAAATATGGCACGAGATTACAAGAGAGGAGCGCTGAAAATAACGAGGTCAAGAAAGAGACAAAGCAGATAGTAGCGTTATGAAGATATCCGAGTAAGAAAGAAGGTACGAGCAAGCGATTTCTTAAAGATCAATCTTGACAAAAACATTCAAGAATGGAAATGAAAAGGAATGATGGCACGAGTAAAGGTTTAAGGTTAAATCCACAAATTTTATCGTTTCAAACCTAGGGTGATAGCAAAGCAAGTCATCCCGATAATAAAGGTCAAACAACGGACCAAGGTACCACAAATCATCAAAGTAGGGTACACCTAAATTCGACAAATCGACTACAACCCAATTCATCCATCCTTTCATATCTCACGGAATCCCAAATGCGGAATTGCAACTCAAGTATAATAACATTCCTTTAGCTCAAATATTTAACACAACCTCAAAGGTTTCTTTAACTGAAGGACTAACAAATACTCTCTTATACTCGGTCATTTTCGAGTCTATAGCCCACGAGTTCATTTTTATCAAAGTACAACCTCAAGTCAAACATCATCATTAACGTCCCAAGGTATTTCCATCATATCTCACATCATAATCCTCAAGTAATATGGTTCAACTTACAACGAAACCTTACTACTCCAAACGAGTCTCCGATACCATAAGATAAGATCATATCTTTAAATCGAAGAACTATAGCCAACTGCTTTTTCACCAAGCCTATACTCTAACACATAAACTAGAATCCACAAGAAGTCACTTAGTCTCAAAAGCATTTTACAACTCAAGGCATCATCCAAACTCCTAAATTCAAAAGATTAAATCGCTAATGGCATGGGTTAAGAAGTCTTAACCAACTCATTCAACCTTACACCATCAAATATCATGAACTATCCACACATTAGTCATAACAAGCATCAAGCATTAAAATCATCAAACTTATCTTACTACCTTTCCTTAGAGATACAACCAATCACCACTATAGGGTGAATTTAGATCTACACCATTTTCCTCAAATCACAAATTCATTCTAACCAACACTAATATTCCACAAAGTTCAAAGTTCTTCCGACCAAGTACAATATACCACAAACAAAAGGGTATGACATCCATAAACAATGTTACATGAGGAAGGTAAGGATACCAATGGTAAGATGGAGGAAACTATCAAGAGTAATTCCCAAGAGGCAACCAAGTTGGAAGAGAAAGAAGCACCTAGATAGAAGGAAGAGAGCATAATACATTAAGGACGAGAGAAATCATCGATGAGGAAGAAATACACTTCAATTAGG
>JAIUZE010017660.1:0-10339 GCA_022085475.1 Heliosperma pusillum | reverse complement strand
ATATATATATATATATATATATATATAGAGGCGGGATCCGGTGAGTCCACCTATATATTTGAGTCCATGAGTCCAAATAACAGCCGTTGATAAAAGAAAAATAGAGGGGTGTGATGATGACACGTAGGCGCCTAAATTAACCTAACAAAATTGGCTTATTTCCCACGTTTCCCCCTTTCTCTTTCCAAAAGTTTCAACTGAACCATTAACAAACAAAACCTCACTAAAATCTATCTAAAAACTTGCTGAAATCATAATATTTCAACTCGATTTCAACTAGTTTACAACTACATTGTATAATCTAAGTTGATTTCTCTCCAAAATCGTTGTGGTATATTCAATTTTGCTTTTTTTATTTTTATTATGCGATTTTAGTTGAATTTCGGTACTATTACATTGATTATGAATGTTCATGTTGTTAGAAATTATTGTTTTTATGGTGAATGAGAAGAATTCAAACAATATCGAGTGATTGAATATATTGTTGAGTGATTTTTGGTATGTTCATCTTTTTGCTTTCAATTTCTATATATTTTACTCATACATTATTTCATACAGTTTTGGGTGATTAAATCGACATATTCTTCAATTCATATCAACTATTGTAGTTGTAGTTGCTTCTTAGATACTTTATTTAGTTTATTTAATCACGAAAACTAGAGTTTAATACGAGTATTGTTTATTTGTGAAAATTAGGGTATAAAATTCAATTTGTTTGACAAATTAGTTGAGAAATTGATCGTAGGTGTTCAGTTAATGAGTAGTGACGATATACATGTTGGTTATGATACTGAAAGTTGATACGAATAAATAATCTTTGAAAATGTGATATTGTTTTTCAATGACTCTGATATTTTTATTTGCATAATGTGATATTGAATACGAAGATTACTGCTAATTGAGAAAATTAGGGTTTAACATTGTATAATCGTGAAAGTTTGGGTTTCATAATATAAAAATTGAATTTGTTTAACAATATAGTTGAAAATGAAAAATTGATCCTTAATAATGTTCACTTAAACAAGTAATGTTGATCTAACGTGTTCAATATGATAATGAAAAACAACTTGTGATACATTTGTTTGTGTGCTTGATATTAAATGTAAAGATTAATAATGCTACTTAATCATCATAATTTTGTCAGATTAACTAGTATTTTAAGAGAAGAAGAATGAAAAGCAAGGGCTACCGTCATTTGATATTTGAACAGAGATGTTGAAATTTGGTACAAAGAATTGAACAACAAATATGGAGGATGTGTGGACAGAGATCTTAGCTTTTGAGCGACGACAATTTGGATTGCGCTGATAAAGAAAAAGATGAGGAATTTAATGATGTTACTAACTTGAACAGCGACAATGGCAGCGAAGATGAGCATGGGGATGATGAGGAGACTTTTATTGAATATGCAATAATGATTGATGTAATTTTGGAAGGATATTTATCGAATGTAGTTGTGATTTAACTAATATTGCTGCTGGTATTTTGTGATATTTTTAGGAGCAGCAATGATATTTTATATCATATGTAGTGATATTGTGTTTGAGTAGCAGAAGGTTGAAGGATTACAAGTTTCCTTTCTAATGTGACATTGTTTGGGCGGGAGTGTGATATTCTTCACCAAATCTGTGATATTGTTAAGCTTCTAGTGTGGTATTGTGTACCAAATCATTTGATATTGTTTGTTATAAAGTGTAATATTGTTTGCGATATCAGCTCTATTGATATTGTTAAACCAATAGTGTGATATTGTTCTCAGGTCAATTGATATTGTGTCATGAAAGGAGTTACGGTTTCTAATTAGGTATGTAATTTTTAAGCCAGTAGTGTAGTATGGTTTACCAAATCATTTGATATTGTTTCTTATACAATGTGATATTGTTTACGACATCTAGTGATATGTTTAAACCACTAGTGATATATTGTTCTCAGAGTCAATTGATGTATTGTAATGAAAGGTGATATTGTTTCTAATTAGGTGTGATATTTTTCAATACAACTTGTGATATTGTTAAACATCGTGTGTTATTGTTTACCAAAAAAAATGAAGTACGTTCAAAAAAAATATATGATTGTTTATTTAATAACATAAAAAATTGCAAATCCTGATACAACCATAATATTCTTACTATGATATTTCTATGACAACTTAAAAATGGAAAAAGAATACAAATTTATAGCCGCTTAGAACAATATCTAAGAATTAAAAATTTGTTTTTATAAAAGAAATGAATTAAAAAAAATATGATTTCCTCAATTGATGATATATTATAGACTTCGTCATCCTACACACATACTCTTACAAACCTCCCCAGAGCGAAGAAATCTGCAAAAAGGAAAACAAAGTGCAAAATATCATCTCAGTATCATCTCATCCTGATGTGCCAATTGTTTATCATGACAAAAGGAAATACAAAAAGTATAAAAAGTAAGAAACATAGATGAATGTTGTAAGGAAACTGACTAACCTGAAGACGATATCCATTGATTGCTGTGATGTATGTAGCATGCTCTAGAATGGGAAAATGAAGTGCATTAAAATGTAATTCATACAGTGATATTGTTGAGAATCGTTTGTGATACTATTTAAATTAAGTAAAAAAATCATGTATGAAATTATATTTCAACATCAGATACTATTAGCTATATCGTGTGATACTAATTCAGATTAATTAGATCTAGAAATAACATATACTTACAAAACTTGAGTAAAACAGGAAAAAGAACAAAAATGCTAAAGACGTGAGATTAATTTACATTAGTTAGATTAACAATAACAGAAATTGTCAAACATCACTAAAAATCATAGAATAAATTAATAAACAATAACACAATTATTAAAATACAAAAAAAATACATAAACAAGATCATGATCAAGCATTCAAGTATAAAAGCAGCGAGAATCGAATTAAAGCGTTAAAACAAAAATGACATGATTATAATACATTACATACTCAAATACACTCAACTAAATAAATAAAATACAGAAAATAAAAGTAAGATCAACAATAATAATACGAAAACATCACATATTAACGAAATCAATTGAAAAAACGATGAAAACAATATAAACACAGGAAATTCAAATCGTGATAAAAAATGATACCTGACATTAGAAATAATCAAATTATGAAGAAATTTGGTCATCAGATGGAATTGGAGAAGAATTGATTGAAGAAAAAATTAATTATAGATGGGGAAGAATGAACAACATCACGCATAAGATGTTGTAGAAGAAAGAGAATTAGGTTAATAAATTTTAGAGAGAGAAACAGAATGTATTAAAATGATCAAATGGCTGTGACACAAGGGTTATATAGTAAAGATGTGGAATGACAGAAATACCCTTACTATGTTCTGTGTAATCTCAGCCATTAGATTTCCTTTGATCTAATGGTTGATATTAGGACTCATGGACTCAAATATTTAGGGTGGACTCATGTGATCCTAATTATATATATATATATATATATAAGATATATATAGTATATATATATATATATATATATATATATTTATGGATTACGGTTGTAATCATCCTATCTTTGTGAGATATAAACCCCTAAATCCTTTGTACTAGCATACAAATCCCAGTCTACTATTCATTCGTGTGTATACTGATGGAGGCAACACCTGAATTTAAGACCCGAATTTGACCTAGACCCGAATTGACCCGGCGCACTATAACCCGACCCGAATGTGTATTGTTGCAAACAGATTATTATCCATGAATAACTTGAAAATAGCTTACCCAAAAATGACCCGAACCCGAAATGACCCGACCTGACCCGAACCGGAGCTGAAACCAGCAAACCCGAAAGTGACCCGACCCGAACCAGACCTAGTTGACCGATTTGCCAGGTCTAATTTCGGATCATTTATGTAATATTGATTTGAATATTGTTATGTCTTAGAATTTAGAATGAAATTTAATTCTGTAATTGAGACATTTCAAATGTTTAAGAACTCTGACAACTTGGAGTTGTATTTAATTTCTTATCAATTTCAATCTAGTTAAAATCTAATACTCTTAAAATCCTACTCTTTAATGCTCATTTCAATTCCATTAATATCATATCTCCTATAATGGTCGTATTTTCGGTGATGCAAATTTCGTCCTTACTTTTATTTTTCAATCAAATTTTTTTTCTATCGGTCACAATATTGTGTTTCTCTAACACAAAAGAATTCAATGATCGCGGCCTCTTCCCGCGCCACCAATCCTTATTCCAAGTCCATTCAATTTCATTTCTACAGGTTTCTCAAACATCTTTGATAAATTGAATTTCGGAATGAAATTCTTTGTGATCACCAACAAAGTTTGGAACTGGATTTGCGACCAAATTTAAACATTTTGATATATACAACTAATTCATGAAAATGAAATCAAATTCGTCTTTGCGAATACTGCCTAATATAATTTCATACAACTAAAGTCT
The DNA here is from genome assembly GCA_022085475.1 of Heliosperma pusillum. NCBI lineage: Eukaryota > Viridiplantae > Streptophyta > Magnoliopsida > Caryophyllales > Caryophyllaceae > Heliosperma > Heliosperma pusillum. The sequence goes on along the minus strand of JAIUZE010017660.1, from coordinate 5,900 downwards.
AAACCAATAAATTATTTAACGAAAGAACTGCCTGGGTCAGGACCTCAGGGACAATTTCACATTACTTGCAAAGAACTATTTTCATCCTACAGAGTAATTTATTTGATGCTAATTACGTTTAAAAAAAACACAACTTTCTTAACCCCAGTTTATACATTCTATATGAGGAATAATTAACAACAACATAATTACATCAAAGTCTAAGAGATACCACAATAATTAGAATCAATAATCGTCACTATAGACATGCACATGACAATTTATGATTTGAAATATCTGCTTAGTATTATTAGCATCAGCAGGAGAAGAAGCAACTACGGAGTTAGAAATAGTAATATTAACAACAACAGGACTACAAGTAACATCAAGATTTTTCTTGTTTAATTTAGATGTCAGAAAAACACCAAAACGAATATATCCCATGCCACTCTCCAAATCTAGATTGAACCTCGGTCCCTTGTCTAACAACAAGTTAAGCCCAACCGGCTCGGGCCTTAACACGGTCTCGGTCCGTTTGGGCTGAGCAAAGTTGTCCAAGGCGTCTTTGGCCAATATTTGGTTGTCCTTATAAATTGAAACTCGTACTCTCGTGTATTTTAACGTCCTCTTACTGCTTGGATTGTTAGCCTTGAGCACGATGTCGAAAAACGAGGTTAGATGGCCATCGGAGGTTAGATTGAAACCGTTGACCGAAGCATGTTCGAGGATAAACGTTGGAATTTTAGGGTCTTCGGCGTAGTAGACTATAATGGGTATGCCAATTATTGCAAATAGAAAAATAAGACATCCAAATGTAATTACTATGCAAGTTAGTGTAGGCGACATATTAAGAGGGTATTTAGTAGTACTAAAGTTTTGTTTGTTTTGGGAGTAATTGGGGATATAAAAATGGCATTTTGTTGATTAGAAATACTCCATGTTTATACTTTATATATATATTTAGGGTTCTTTGTTGGATCAAAGGAATGAGATTAGAGAGGAATTTGACAAAGTTGATATTTGACTTTGCAAAGGTTCGAAGAAATGGTATTACAGTTTGTATTGTTGGTACCTCAATATGAAGTTGCATGATTGCTAATTCATGGAATTTGAAGCTGAAAATAAATAAAAAAATACTTGGATTTTAAGGTAGTAGTTATATAGCAAATGAGAGATGGATTACTCAAGTATTGTTGAATTGGTCAAGAAATGAATGTTTCCTCTTATCAAGCATTGCAAAGGGATCATTGTCATGAATCATGATCGTAAGCGATTTTGATGATAATTTTACGTGAAAATGAAATAGAGGGACTCGCTAAAAGACGAGACCTGCAATGCGGATGCAAATTTACAAAAGAGGGCATGAATTTCTTTAATATATATACTCCCTTCATCCAAATTTTGTACACCCTCCGTCCCGGTTAACTATTGTCATATTAAAAAGATTTCTCGGTAAATTGTTGTCATTTCTATATTTAGAAGAAGTTCTATGAATAATTTGATTACTCAATGCGACTATTGTTCACTTGTCATCCACTAACTGGAACCACAAATGTTACATCACTCGCTTCTGGGCCTTTATGCCAAAATAAAAGGACAACAATTGACCGGAACAGAGGGAAAAATAATTTTTCTATTTAAAATTTATACGAAAATAATAGATTTCTAATATTTTCCCCTAGAGTATCAACGGTCCTTACCGCACTAAAACATTATTATTTCACCTATTTTCCTTTAATCCTCTCAAAATAAAAATGGAGGACAATTGACCAAGGGGGTTCACAGGTCCGCATCCGGAACGCATAGGACCAAATTCTTTGGATCAAATATCAAATAAGGGAAAATAGTAGACCACGAATTGGACCATATTAATATTCCTTTGATCCAATTTAGACTAGGAAAACGAGTGGAACGGATCAAATCAGGCCAACATATAACACCACTATGCTTTAGTATCAGGGGCGGAGCCAGGATTACAAGTTTGGGGTAACATATATATTAAGCGTATAATTATTCAAATAAATGAAGATCGCAACAAAATTTCTTGCACACCTTATAAAATTCAAATAACAAATTCACATACAATTAAAAAAATCAGCAATGTAATCAACTCTTCTATCTTACTTACAGTTTTCATTTTACGATCCAACTTTCTTCATATTATTGTTTGACAATGATATTGTTCGTTGATTTTATGGTTTGTATATAGAAAAAAGTTTGACTATTGCTAATTAATGGCTTGAATTTTCATTTTACGAAAATATTTTTGGTAACTTACTAATTGATACTCCGTAGGAGCAAATAATTAATGACAGGGTTCGAACCCCAGATCTCAGACACCTTGAATTACCACTTGCCTTACAAGTTACCACTGAGACACGCTGCTCTCATGCACAGATTATAAGCTTTATCGTAATTATTTGGCTACAACCGCTCAGATTTAGGGTAGCACGACTTCATCTTGTCAAATGAATCCGCCCCTGTTTAGTATATAAGAATTTACAGCTCCTCAACGAACATTCTTTTATCTTGTTACTAGAATTACATGTTTATCATATATTCCATAATAGTGTGAACAAATTAAGAAAAATATCAAAAGGGTACATTATATTTTTTTTTTTTTTTTACAGTGAGATAGAAATTACTTAACGTCAACGGGAATATCGCTTTCTATCTCATTTTACCGCTCCTGACGAAGGATGTTAGTAGACGTGGATAAAAGGCACTAGCTCTACAATACTTAATTAGAGGTGATTTACTTCTATGGTATTAGGCCTATTAATTTATGTAAACTAGTAGATATGAAGGAATATATATTTCTAGATTTGTTCCTTTAATTTAGGCGATTTCGTCACTTGGATAGGCATGTGAGTGAACTGGATATCGATTCTTCTTTAATTTACGCTAAACTCATCTTGTAACTAGCATAAATATCCCATTGCATAATCAGTTTGGAGATTTCTTCTTTTGCTTTTAGATAAATAATTTCAAATTATAATCTTTAGTTCATAATCTTAGATTGTTTATCTTAATCTTCCATAACTATTTGTAATCATCCTTTAATTATTTATTAATCAAGTTGTTGAGTTTATAGATTCGGTACTCAAGAGGTGGAAGGGGTAAATTGAGTACGCTTTTTTATAAATTTCGTAGGTTAAGAAACTTACGACAACCCGGGAGCGGATTCCCCACCGGTAGGTAGACAAGAAAAATCAAATTATCAATACTGATTGTAAAACTAACACTCTCTTCGATTGTTCAAATGACTTTTCTTCAGAGTACATGATAATTTGCTCATATAAAACGAAAGCAATAACAAATGAACTAAGGTCGTTTGTAGTCTTATGAAAGTATAGATAAACATAATAGACAATATGTTGATTCTTTTTGTTTTCGCAAGGGTGCCTGAGTATAAAAAGCAATAAATAAAATAAAGCAAATTAAAGAGAAATAAAACACAAATGGTTTTTTAGTGGTTCGATCTACAATCTTAAGATCTGTGTCCATAATTATCTCCCTTATTAATCCTTCTTTAATAATATGCCCGACTTCAAAGAAACCCCCACAACCTACTCCGCTTGTGCAACCCGAGTATAAAACCCCTTGTACCCCCAACATCCCACAACTAGCAATAGTTGTGTAGACTCGTGTGCTAAACTCTTAGGAGCCAAAATCTCTCTCTTTAGATAAGAAATGTTACGATCAAGTGTGTCTCTTTACAATGTCTTCATATAAGACTAAAAGTGACGAAATTTAATTCCCTATAAGCAAGAGGATCGAGCAGTACACAACAAAGTTCCAATTTAAACAGTAAAGCAACTTATTTGATGGACAACTACTCCAACAATCTCCCACTTGTCCGATACAAGTGGTGCGCTACCGATTCTCTTGCCCGTTATATCTCCCAGTAAAAGCAAGGTATCTTTCACGTCGTACTTTCACTTGATCATATCATAAGTGGTTTCCTCGATTGGCAGAATAACTGCTTAACCGTAAAATCTACCATATTTTAGTTCCTAGCGTCGCCACGAATTTTTAATCACTACTTCTCGAGTAACCCTAAGATATTTAAACTCTGACAAGGGTGGACAATCATGTTGACCTATTCGCCCTATTCAATACAGACCACAATTGACCCAAACGATACCCATCTGTCTAATTTTACAGTGCGACCTAGGATAAAAACCAAAGCCAATGGAAACTATACTTACTTAAAATAATAGTCGTCAGTAAAAAAAAACGACTCATAGGAATAAAATAAAAATTTAAGCCACGACTAAGCAAGAAAATGGATTGCATAAATAGTTACTGCCCGACATAGTGTTATACAGTCTTTCTATGGAATCGACTAGCTATCTCCATGACCCTATGGTTGTCGAACTCACTATCGATCGAATTACAATCTAGTCACTCTAGACGTTACCTCATTAAGTAACTAGAGACAAAAATACAATGTTAAGGGATCGACAACATTTGGATTGGTCCTTGCCTTACAAATTGTTATTTCCCTCTGTTTTACATAATCTCTTACACACGGAACTTTCTGAGTAAATTTCTAGACTTACTCTTAGATTGAGGCACTCTATCATGAAATACAGCTCCATTGTTGTCACGGTATAATGAAATAGGATTTGTGATTGTGGGACTCCTAGTCCCTCCAAAAACTGTCGAATTCAAACTACTCCTAGCCGCTCCAAAAACTCCCACTAAACTTCATCTATTAACACGGCTCCTCGACACTTCGAGTAAACCCATCCTTTTTTATAACATGATCGAAGCGATGGTTTCAACTCCTTGATGAATTCTTAAGACCAATAAATGGATCTCTTAATCTTGCACACCTTGTTAGGGTTTTAGGATCAATAAAACTTTCAGGTTGCGTCATGTAGACTTCCTCTTCTAGAATCACATTTAAGAAGGGGGTTTTAACATTCATCTACCAAATGTCATAATCATGAAAAGGCAACAATCGCTAAGATAATCCTAATGAAACGAAGCATTGCAACTGGTGGAAAGGTTTTTTCATAAGGAAAACCACAAACTTGAGTGAAACCCTTTGCCACCAATATAGCATTTTGAACAACTTTATGTCCATCCAAGTCGTTCTTGATCTTAAAGATCTATTTAGTTCGAAGTGATCTCCCTCATTCAAGTAAATCTACCAGGCAGGTCCCAAACCTGATTATCGTACATGGATTTCATTTAGGATCGCATGGCCTCAAGCCATTGTTCGGATTTGGGACTAGATATAGCCTCTTTGTAGTTGCATGCTCGTCCCTTTCTAAAAGTAAAACAAAAATATCACATCCCACCTCGATAATATCAAGGTATCTAACAGGCGGTGTATTAGCTCTACCCAACTTCATTAGTACCAAGGGAAGATATACAGAGTCTCACGTAGAGGAAACATTTTCTTGCGTGAATTCCTTATATTGTGGCTCTTGAACATCACCAAGTTCAAATTTTCTCTCACCCTGTTTATTAGAAACAAAATCATTTTCTAGAAAGAAAGCAGCACGAACTACAAAGACTTTGTTCTCGTAACGATTGTTGACATAATAGTCGTGGGTTTCCTTTGGATAAACAACAAAAAGACATTTGTCAAATTAGGTGCAAATGTATCCTCAAACTTACTCTTGACATAAGCTTCGCATTCCCAAATGCGGTAACATAACAAATTAGGGATGCTCCCTTTCCATATCTCATATGGAGTCTTTTCGGCCACCTTAGCGAGGCTTCAATTTAATGAGAATATAGCATAAAAAATAACGAAACCCCAAAATGAATCAGCTAGCTTAGTCTGACTCAGAAATCATGTCCAACAAAGTTCGGGTTTCAGTTTTTGGTTACACCATTTAATTGTGATGTGGCAGGAGGAGTCAGTTATGATATAATACCACGGTATTTTAGGTGATCATCAA